>BQNB010090807.1:8657-24094 GCA_026074375.1 Tanacetum coccineum | reverse complement strand
TAACTTTGTTCATTTTATTTTTATCGGATACGTAAAGTGTATACGTTTCGCGATAAATTTCGTTTAGGCACTCCCGGAACCACCAAAACTTTTCTACGCATCAACAAATACCCACATTTATACCCAATACTCAAATTTTACAAAAATATATCACATAGGCGAAATTAAAGAGTTATATACAATAAAAATGGAAGAAATCTTGCAACTAGGACAATGTACATCACTTCTCATTAATACCTAGCCATAACTTGTTCTTTGACCAAAGACCTTGACCAAGAACCCCTAAGACCCTCTTTTATGTCTCTTTGACTAATCTTATATCATATATACATGCATGCATTGAGATAACATCATACAACTCTTTTACACTTAGTAAAATTTTCACAAAACTTCTCTTTTTGTGCTCTCTAGCCCACGGCACAAGCACCCCTTTATAACAAACCTATACTAAATTTTATTCAACCTATACCCTTCTATACACATCTATTATAAGACATTCTAAGGTGTTTCCAACCATTGAATCACCATTTACAAGTATTAATCAAGAAAAGGAAGCTAGGGTTTTTATTAAGAAAATAAGGGTTTTCTTAAGTGCAAGCTTGGATTCTAGGGCTAAACAAGGGTTTAGCATTTGTTTACCATCATCTTCACACATCCTAAGGTCTACTAGAACTCTTTATATTCTTATAAACTCTCATAAAATTATAGAACTTTCAAAAATGAGAACGTCCTCGAAAGAATCGTTAAAAACGGAGCTATAACGAATAAAATACGACATTTACGGGTTTTACGACAACGAATACGATTTAAATAAAAGTCACGTCTGATGTGAACAGTAAAAGTTACTGTTCACCAGAGGGTCAAAATATCGAAAATGTCAAATTATGATAACTCGTCCTAATACGAAAAGATGGGCATAAGAAACGTCAAAATCGGGCTTAAAACGCAAAAGTTATGCTAGTTTTACTAAAACGATAATTATAAACGTTTTTACTTATTAAACACAATTTTACCAAAACCATTAGTTGGTGATTGAACTATATAGAATTATATGTGGTTATCAAAGTACTATATTACTAGGGAGTTTCATAATGAGGCCTCTTCGGATGGCGTTTCGACGAGTTGTTGGATTTACGATTTAAAGTGTCCTAACTCCTCGAACGTCATGTCATGACCTCTTAAATTATGATAGCCCGAACGATAGTACGATGTAACAACTATAAAATTATATTCAATGTTATTAATTAAAGTACATGGTACTTATACGACCTATGATAATTTAGGTTGCATTCGATCTTTTACGTGACGCTTTATCTACGATATTTGGATTATCAGAACTCAAGGTGAGTTCATAGCCCTACATTTTTACGATTTCAATGATTTATAATTACGGGGTGGAAACATGCTTTGTTTTATAAATTGGACACAAGTATTGATTACCTGTTTGCCTAAGTTGCGATAACCCAGTTAAGTCCCATGTCATGAACTGTCAATCACATAGATGTAGTTAAAAATTACATTATGTGAGCGCGAATGTTATTTAATAGATCTATTCGGGAAACGACCTCCCCGTTCGGGTGACTAGCTATCACCGGGAACGAATGTTATAGCATGTCAAATTTAGGATATTTAGGGTTAGACATCCGGATGGGCGTAAATTGCAATATATATTTTAGAGAAAACTACAATTTTGGTCCACTATCTTTACCGGGTATAACACTTTTGGTCCATTTTTTTAAAAATTTGCGGGTTTAAGCCAAAACCCGAGTATCCATTTCACATTTGAGCCAAATCAGACAATTTCGTTAAATCTGATTTGGCTCAAATGTGAAATGGATACTCGGGTTTTGGCTCAAATGTGAACCAAAATTGTTAGATTTGGCTCAAATGTGAAATGGATACTCGGGTTTTGGCTTAAACCCGCAAATTTTTAAAAAAATGGACCAAAAGTGTTATACCCGGTAAAGATAGTGGACCAAAATTGTAGTTTTCTCTATATTTTAATTGCAAGAAAGATTGTCGAGCTTCAGTGTCATGAGCTTAGTGTAAATGTAATCTAGTTTTGTGATGTATGCATGTGTTGCATTATCACGGGAAAAGTCTTGCGGTCCTGCATATTATGATTTATCAAACCTATGAATTCACCAACATTATTGTTGACATTTTAAAGCAATGTTTTTCAGGAGATCAGTAAGCATAAAGTGCCAAGGATACATTGGTGATTTTGTTTTGGGAAGTCATGCTAAAGATATGGTTGTTTTATGTTGTAAACCAGTATCTTTGTAATAATAATCAGGAACAAGTTAAAGCTTCGGGCTATTTGTATCAAATATTTGTTAAATCCAATGTATCAATTTTAAAACGACTTTTTGGTCATTCTATATATATCTTGTGTTATTGATCTATGATGTAGCACGCTTCGGACCCTTATTCCGCTGCGACCCAATTTGGGGGTGTTACTAAAACAGCATTAACTTCCTTGCTCGAACCAACAACCATGTTAGCAGCAGTATCATGTGCAATCGTCTTTCAATATATCAACAGCAGAATTATGAACCAGTAGCACTTAATATATTTTGAACAACACTAAAAACCTTCAGGCAGTATTAACTAAAAAGGCAGTACTAACTTTGTATACGAACAGTATTAGCAGCACTAAAAGTTTAAAATTTTTAACACGTACTTCCATACCCCAACATGAAGTAGTGTTGGCTGTATAAAGACCAATGGTATCTTTTCGCTTTTTGTAGTTTACTTTGTGTCATCCAGAGAGTAATCCCAAAGATCAATCGTGTATAGAAAAGAATATATATATATATATATATATATATATATATATATATATGCTCCTTGATTGCACTCCACGTTAAAACCTACTGGCCCAATCTTTCTTTATTCTTCCAGGTAGGTGTTGTCCTATAGTATAACGAAACAATTTTTTTTCTTTTATCTTAAACTAGCTATGTGACTCGACAAAAGAAACAATCAAAAGTTAATTGAGCCTATCCTAGGACTCTGGATGTTAGCATTTCTCCATGTCATCTCTTATTTATATGCTGTTCAAAGTTGTAGATGCTTGAAAGCAATAATGCATGCTGTTCGTTTGAACAAGATGCTATAGTTACAAATTTACATCCATATCGTGGGTGTTTTTTTCAAGTTCTCCTGATATCATTGATCTTTCTGTCTTATCAAATGACAATCATGGTTTATTTTCTATATTATTTTCATTTTCTACTATCTATTGGTTTGTTCAAATTTAGTTGTAGCAACACACAAGAATCATATTTCTTCATAGTGCAGTACTGTGACTGAAGGTTTGGAGGTGTATGCTGATAGCCATTTCACGTTGCCTTTACCATCTGGTACAGGGTACGAGTGGTCTTGATGATGGTACTACTGCATATAGATTTGCTTTTGTTGATTGTGTCGCCTTACAGTTCTGGGTTGGATCCATCATTGATGATGCCTCCGCTCCAGCTTTAGGGCCTTTGTTGATGCATGTATGATGTTTGTTCTTTGACACTATAGTCAAGTAATTGTAATGAGACAATTAGAGGATTAATAGAAAAGAACAAGTTTGATGTAACTTCATAGAATAACCTCCTACCACTCCCAGAATCCCCTCCCCGGTAGGTTGGTATTGTTGTTGTATTTGTAATTGTTGTTGTGTGTTATGGTTGGGATGAGAGTAGAGGTCATCTTTTATGGTGACAGTGGCGGAGCCACTTTAGGATGAGTTAGTGCAATTTATCCCACTAGACAATAGCTTCGCAAAAATATTATTTTAAGTCTAGTATTTTGTGATGCTTAATCGTCCGGTTCATGTTTGTTTTTGTTGTTGCAACTATATTTTGGACTCTTGGTATTCGTTGGGTAAGATATTTTATATTTGGACGAGATGACAGCAATAGCCGAACTTCAATAACAATTCACAAGACACGTCAAATACTATTGTAAGTGTTTCAAGTATAATTAAGAGCATTATAGCTCTTATTATTTGATTAGCAAGTTTCTCTATTGAAAACACATGTATACTGATTACATTTTTGGAGTGTAGCTCACATGGTAGAGCGCTCGCATTGCATGCGAGAGGCACAGGGTTTGATTCCCGCACTTTCATATTATAAAATTCATGTAGCCATTGGGGGAACAATAGTCACACAAAATACATATTTACATTAATAATAAAGCATAGGTCAAACTATCTAACACTTTTAGCCAACTTTTTGCCATGCTTAATGTACTAAATCCCCACAAAAAACATGCTTTGTGTGACAAAATCATAGCAAAGGCCACACAACCCATAAAGATCTGTGGCCATGGATGAACATATCATACAAAATACACATTCAGATTCACTTGATTTTAAACAACATATGGTCACACTTATTAACACTTTTGGCCACTTTTGGTTAACTTGTATGTGACTAAATTAAAAAAAAAACATGCTTTGTGTGACTAAATATTACAAAACGCCACACAAACTTAAAATTCATGTGACCATTGGATGAACAGTAGTCACACAAAATACACATTCACTTGACTTTAAACAATATATGGTCACACTTATTAACACTTTTTGCCACTTTTGGTTAACTTGTATGTGACTAAATAACAAAAAAAACAAGCTTTGTGTGATTAAATGTTTTACAAATTGCCACACATGTAAAAAAAACACAAATAACTAACACTTAAAAAAACATTGACCGATTGAAATGAAACAATAGTCACACAAAATACACATTCACTTGACTTTAAATAACATATGGTCATACTTATTAACACTTTTTGCCACTTTTGGTTAACTTGTATATGACTAAATCCCAAAAAAATCATGCTTTGTGTGACTAAATATTACAAAAGGTCACACAAACATAAAATTCATATGACCATTGGATGAACAATAGTCACATAAAATACACATTTACTTGACTTTAAAAAGCATATGGTCACACTTATTAACACTTTTGGCCACTTTTTTTTTAAATTGTATGTGACTAACTCCAAAAAAACAACACCCGTTGTGTGTCAAAATCACATAAACGTCACATTATTATAATTCATTGGCCACAGGATCGGAAATAGTCACACAAAATACACATTTACTTGAATAAATCATCTCAAATGTCACATATATTGTATATTTATGTGGCCAAAGGACGAACAATTGTAACTCTCAAAAACCATTCATGTGACTATAAAGTGTTTATGGTCACTAATACTGATTAATCCAACAAAACTCGTGCCTAATTTGTCACACATATTCGGGTTTTGGTCACTCTTTTTCAATGGAAATAGCCACGAACTCAACAATGTCACCGTAGGAGACCTACGGTGGCGCGACCTTTAGTGACAAACAACAAAAAAAATGTGTGTGACTAAATGCATATCGTCACACATTTTTGGAGTGACCAATACCACTTTTTGTATCAGTGCAAATAGATAGATTAATTAAAATACTGATAGAATTTAGGATTAATGTTCCACTCTTAGTGTTCGACACCCTACTTGTCGCAAACTCCATCTTG
The DNA here is from genome assembly GCA_026074375.1 of Tanacetum coccineum. NCBI lineage: Eukaryota > Viridiplantae > Streptophyta > Magnoliopsida > Asterales > Asteraceae > Tanacetum > Tanacetum coccineum. Next base: position 18,563 of record BQNB010090807.1, on the reverse strand, counting down.
AACGGGTACATTGATCGTTAAAGTGTTGTTTTAGGTTTGTCGGCTAAATATAAATTTAAAACTTGATAATTAAATAATTGACCCTACACGACAGTACATGAGGTTTTTAGCGTCGTTGTCGGGGAGTGAATTAATTAAAACTTATTCTTATTAGTATTTCTAACCTCTAATTAATTAGATTAGTGTAATCATTTAACCATTTACTTATAAGTTTAGTGTAATTTATATCATTTAAATTCTGTTTGTATTTAGACCCATTTTAATTGTTTTGCTAAATTCCTCGCATTAAATTTGTTTTTAAATAGTATTCTGTTCTAACTGATCACCTGATATGCCATATCCACCAGTTAGATACGACGTATCAAACCTTCTTATCAAGACAGCGTATTGAGTTTTATTGTCTAAACGGCGTATCTGTTTCACAACAATACAGCGTATTCATTAATCTCAATATGGTGTACTGACATTCAACAGACCTATACGACGTATTTGCATTAACCAGATACGGCGTATATGTCAAATGATACAACAGCAATTCAATAATCCTTATAATTTCCTATAGCCTACTAACAATTTTCTCCATTTTTTAGAAAGTGGTGATTGCTAGCTGCAACTCAGGATGATACCAAGCTGTGATGGAACGATAAATGAGAATGAAGAGCATACTAACCCAGGAATTATCACAACTTCTGAACTAAAAATCAATGATAAATTCTTGAAAATATTACAGGATAACGCCTTCAATGGCATGGATGGAGGGGACCTTATTGACCACATTTCAAAGGTCTTGAATAACGGTAATGAACAAGATCCTAATGTGGGAATAAATGAACTACGATTACATGTCTTCTCAAAATCACTTAGTGGAGATGCAAAGACATGGTGGAACAATGAAATAAATGAAACAACTATCACCTGGAGTGAACTAAACGATAAAATTTTTCATAAATATTACCCATCATCCCAAACTTGCAATAGCAGATATCCTGGATTACCTTGGACAACGAGCGGACAACCTAGAATTTAACATATGGCTGTCATCAAGTTGACAACTCATTTGGAAATTGACAAAAATACAAAAATGGGCTATGGGAATTTTATGTGAATCACGTTACAATGAAACGCATTGGCGACCTGGACGAATACAAAGAACCATGCAAAAAGACATGTTCGGATACATTTTATAAACCATATTTAGACGCACAAGATGCAAAAGACATTTACGAAGTAATAGATAGGGAGTATTCTCCGATACCAATCCCCTCTCGCCGCGACATCGACAACCCGGACGACCTGTGCAAAACTAAAGAATTCACAATCATACGACATTCAATTGGCACTTGTGAAGAATTCATTATTGTAAGTCCAAGCAAAATCAGTACTGTTAAACGAACTCATGGCAGCATGTCTTGCATCTACCACGAACTCTTCAACAAAAGGGATCGCAGATGGACGGTAACACGTACAATATAAGCCACCGAAGATGGAAAAAGGTCGAACTTAAAGACCAGCCAAAACAAAAGTGCTTCCCGGGAGACAACCCGGTCATTTTAATTGTTTGAATTTAATTTTCTGCACGAGTCTGTTTTCCCAGATATTACATACGCCGTATCGAACCCCTCTGGATACGGCGTATGCATGTCTAGACGTTATTAGTCCTTAAAATTTAATTATTTAATTTCCAGTAATTTATTTATTTCCGCATGAGCAATACGGCCTATTAACCCCTGTACAGTTGTGTGTTTAATTGTTTTCTTGTACCATTATAGGTAGATAGAATTTGCACTTGTCTTCTAATCCCTTACACAGGACCTTGCTAAAAATATGATATGATAGATGCTGAAAAAGAAATGTGTTGAACTTATCCAGGAATTCTGAAGCCCTAGTCAACACACTTTTTGCTCAAGAACTCATCAGGGAGAATCATCACTAGCAAAACATTAAGGAGTTTTCCGTTCTAATTCTATTCTTCCTTATAATCTTACTATTTTATATACAACGAGGACGTTGTATAACTTAAGCGGGGGGTGGAGAATTAGAACGTACTTGTCCTTTTTTACAAAATAACATCCAAAATGCTTAAAAACGGTCAAAATTTTAATTTTTTTAGCATGAGTTTTGTAAAAATCACTAGTTACATTACCTACACTAGTACAAATCTAGGATTTCGTCACACATGCTGTTTTTTGAACGGCCATAAAGTTAGATATTTATGTGACTAAATGTACCAGGATAAAATAAATAGCCACACTTGAACTCATTTTGTGTGACCATTTCAGAATTTCATTATCACACATTTGAATATTGATGTGACTAGACTTAACAGGTAATTTTTTGTTGATTATTTAGTCACTTATAATTTGGGACGTGTGACAGATAAAAATAAGTTTGAAACATTAGTCACACTAAATATATATACATATGTGACAAATATATGTAATCCCCTAGAACAACCTGTTGAGCCATTCCTTTCTTTTTGTACACCATATATATGTTCGTATACAATCCTTTGCACCTTATCCTACCTTCGTGTTTTAGATTAGCTATTTTTTCTATGTTGCTAGTTGCTTTCGTGTAAAGTCTTGTATTTCCTGTGTCAAAGTGAAATTTTTCTATCTCTGTAATGGTCGAGAAATTGCACAATGCAATTGGAAATTATGTAGCTCGTAAGTTTCGCTACTTTTCGCAATTATGATTATGTCCGATGAAGAAGTACTACAAGGAAAAGATTATCCGGATAAATTATGAAAGTGAAGAAGGTGGAATCAAACCGAGGTTTATTATGTATTATAAAAAACTGTAGAAAAGAGAAAAAGCAAAAAAAAGAGAAGGAAGAAAAATAGTCGTTTCAAAAAGAAGTTTATACCGAATGAGTCACTTAGAAGGATCGATTATTCGTTGATACATTACAAAAATCAATGATGTTAAGTTTTTTAAAAAGTGGCCGATATCACCACTTGTGTAAAAGTATGTAAAGAGCGGGATGTAAGGGAAGTTGATCGTTATGATAACGTCAACTTTGGTTGTCTTTGTCATTTCTATAAACGAGGTGTCTGTCTATATGTTTGAGTCTTTGTCATGGAACGATCGGGGGAAAGTTACTAGCAACCGCACTTTATTTGTTGGCTTAATCTATTTGTTTTGTGAATTTTATTTAACAACCATTTTACTTTCTTTTCCTAGAAACTAACCTTAGTGTCTACTCGAGCGAGGACTTGTTCGAGCATGCATGTCTATTCCGTCGTTACGGCCATGTATGCATGTCTCAGCTGCCTTGTTGGATGACGACTTTTGGTGAAAGTTAGAAGGTCCCTATCCTATATCATTCTTCATCCTAACCGCTGGTTAAACACGAACAGGGATGTGTTCGGATTGTATATGTCTATTCCGTCGTTACGGCCAATAGTTTATTGTATATGAATTATCTTCCTTTTATAAGATGCATTTTGTTTTTATATTGGTGTTGATTTGACTGTAAAAGATTTCAATAAACTACATGCGAATAAGTGACCGCGTTCGTTTATTGTAGTACAAGTCATCTATTTTATTGCTTTAATAACCTAGTGCTGCTTGCATATTGATTTGTAGTTAGCATTACAAAAGAATGAAATGACTGTATTAGATGTAGTATGATACGAGTTATTGGAAATATGTTTTCATTATAAAGTGCTTAAGAGTCCTATTTATCAAAGGGTATGTCCCACTGACTGAGTTCGTTGAGCTGAGTTGGTGGTCGCCATAATTACATACCTTGGTTACAAAGGATAGGTCTAGATTACTAAATATGTCAAGAATGTCGAAGGGCTAATGTAATGCTTTCTAATGCACAAAATGAGATGTCACACTGTCTGTGGTTAAAGTAATTATAACGAGCAATGGAAAGCCACAAACAGGGCACATGATAAAAAATTGGTTTGGTAAATTATAATAATACGCAATGTTGAAGATAAGTGGCATGCACCAATGCTGCATGTATGTCTTACTGCATACTTCCATCTTAAATCCTAGTCCTAGTGTGATAGTCAAAGAACATTAGCAATTTGGCAAGGCGTTATAGCAGTATGGAAAAGTAGGCATATAGCATTAGGACATGAGTTATTAAGACAACTAGTACTAGACAGTAAGGTAACACTTAGTTTATTACAATAAAGATATTCATGTTATTTCAGTGATGAAATTCATTAACCCGTTCATTAACAATTACAGTAGTAAATTACAGTTTAGATGCTTAATTTGAAATACCACATACAAAGGACACTGATGCCAACTTAAGCTTTTTCAACAATTGTGAATCCACCCAAGTTATAACAGTTAATTAAAAAGTTAATGTGAGAAGCATAGCTGCTAGAGACTGTGTGCTTGATTATTTACCAAGAACGTGTTTTTATGACAATAATGGTTGATCAAATTTATAATTATTTCTTTTTCTAATGCACGACATATAATACTACAGATCAGAGATAAATGTTGTACTCCCAGAAAAATTGTAAGTCCAGAACATTGAATGTAATAACACTGTCCATTATCTAAATTCTATCACAGTCAATAATTCAACAACTTTTCAATATATTTTTGTGTTAATTTAACCAGTCTCTTGCAAAACTTTATTCCTGACAGATCTGCACGTTCTTCATTGAAGCTAGTCACCAGATTTCCTGACCATACCGAGATTGAAACATTGCATGACAACTTTGTGTGAGCATCTCAAATGTTCTTGTACTTGAATTAGAAACTTGCATCGAAAGTTGATCTTCCTGCTACTTCTTATAGTAATTATCACATCAGGGTTTACATCAAACTATTTTATGTTTTCAGACATGCAGTTGATACATACCCAGATTACAAGTACTTGGCCTCACGTGTACGAGTAGATGGGACTGTTGGAGAGTAAGTCTCCAGATTATTTGATGATTAAATAAACAAATTGAGGACAAAGGGAAACGGTTGAAAGAGTCCTGGAATTGTAATTTGTTTGCCCAGTCTCCTAAATACTTTTATTTGGAGATTTAGACTACGTGGTATTATTTTAATACTCTTGGTTTTTGTAATAACAATTAATGCATCAAGTATATATAGAAGAAAGTCTCAGTAGTCTCCAAGTGATTATTTTAAGTTTTTGAGAAAATGGACAAAAACGTATTTGCGAGTCAACAAGACCCGGTCCTACCCATTTTGACCCGTCCTAAAAGCATACCTTTTCAACATGGATCAGGTTTAACCCACTACCCAACCCGTCATCTTGCACACCTTGGTTTATTTTACATTCATACTAACTATCATTCTGTGATTTGGTAAAGTTACTTTTATTATGTTCTGATTATACCTAAAGTACAAATGGATGACATATAAAGACATCCACACTTGAATCTGCCATAGAACTGGTCTGCATATCATGGATATCAAAAGTGATTAGCTACAGTTTTTTTTGGTTTTTTGTAAAAGGATAAATTATCCTACAAAAGGTAACCAACCTTTTTGTCCAAATTTTATTTCAAGGTACTAACTATTGTCAATGTTGGTTTACCTGAAATGACTGGTTTACATTGTTACTCAGTTTCTCAGATAAGTTTACTGTACCACTTTACTTCTTTTGTTTCATGGCTCTAACACCGACATCAAATTTGGGCTCGAATGTTGGATCACGAGCATGCGTGGGCTTTTATTTCATAAATAGACCGGAGTGGTATGTTTTAGATCATTCGTTTTCCGAGCATATTCATATGTATTTGTTTTCCATTATATGACACTCTGGTGTTCTATTTATGCTTTTAAAACCTTCCATATTGTGTACATAGCTTTTTTCTTTTATAATAGGCTCTCTTGATCTGTACTGAGTCCTGATGTGTCAAGTATATTATAAACCATGCTTATATACAAGCGGTTTTTTGTGTTTCGACTACATTGAATATTGTAAGTTTGATCTATACCTACCACGTTGCCACAACAATATCGTATATTGTAATGTTTAAGAATATTGGGCTGGTCTTATTATGTTACTAATGTAAATAGTTAATATAGTTTATCATTGTCAAATTTATATGAGTTGAAATTATCTTAGAATATGTGGACTCATAAATATTGTTACAACTCCTGCATTATTGAGCTCTTATCTGAAATTAGTATGCACGCATCATAGGTGGGTAATGAACTTAGACCTCTTTTTAGATTTATCTTACACAATATATCAGGAATGGTTAATTCATTTCTGCAATACTTGTAAATATGTAATTGGTGGAATTATAGTCTAAATAGGTTTTTTTTCATTTTTTTATTATTTTACATAGAGCCATGTTTCTGACTCGAATCTCTTGTTTTCCTGCTTCAAGATATCAAAATGGTTACACAAAACTGAATATTATAAGTTTGATCTATAATGCCTAAGTATTTATATAGAGCATTACGGGTTCTTTGTTAATACTGCTATTGGGATTAAGGGAAATTAATGCTGCTAATACTATTCGAGTTAATAATGTGCTGCTGGTTCTTTGTTAATACTGCTGGTTCTTTGTTAATACTGCTATTGGGATTAAGGGAAATTAATGCTGCTTATATATTAGTGTTGTTGGTTCTTTGTTAATACTGCTATCAGTTCTTTGTTAATACTACTATTGGTTCTTTGTTAATACTGCTATTGGTTCTTTGTTAATACTGCTGGTTCTTTGTTAATACTACTATTAGGATTAAGGGAAATTAATGTTGCTTATATATTAGTGTTGCTGGTTCTTTGTTAATACTGTTCGAGTATATTAGTGATGTTAAAGAAGTTTGTGCTATTGCAGCACCTTCAATTGTTATTTTTAAGGTATGCGTGTTTGTGTAGTACATTGTGTTGTGGTTGTAGGCATGGTGATGATGATCGTTGCTAGTGGTGTAGGATGACGAGCTCCGCTGACAGAAGAGAGACATGTAGCAGCTTGACATCTTTTTTAAGAAACAAGCAAATAACTATTCTTTTATGCAACTACTTAGAAATGTTCATAGATTGTGTTTAGCTGAGAATTTAATTATGTGCGACATTATAATTGTATATTTGGTTCAGTTATATACATTTGAGTTTTATTCAATTTGAAATTGCTTTTTGTTTTTAATTGATATGTTATATATATATATATATATATATATATATATACAATAACACAAATTATTGATTTGTTATATGTGACTAAAAGATGCACTCACATAATACGGTCACGCTTATCAACATTATTGGTCACTCTTTGTTTAATTTAATGTGTGACTAAATATTACAACATGTCACACAAACTAAAAATTCATGTGACCATTGGATGAAGAATAATCACACAAAATACAAATTCACTTGACTTTAAACAACATATTATCACACTTATTAACAGTTTTGGCCACTTTTGGTTAACTTGTATGTGACTAAATTAAAAAGTCATGTTTTGTGTGACTAAATATTACAAAACGCCACACAAACTTAAAATTCATGTCACCATTGGATGAACAATAGTCACACAAAATACATATTCACTTAACTTTAAACAACATATGGTCACACTTATTAACACTTTTGGCCACTTTTGGTTAACTTGTATTTGACTAAATCCTAAAAAAACCATGCTTTGTGTGACTAAATATTACAAAAGGTCACACAAACATACAATTCATGTGACCATTGGATGAACAATAGTCACATAAAATACATATTTACTTTATTTTAAAAAGCATATGGTCACACTTATTAAGACTTTTGGCCATTTTTTTAAATTGTATGTGACTAACTCCAAAAAAGCAACACTCGTTGTGTGACTAAATCATCACAAACGTCACATTTATTATATATTCATGTGGCCACAAGACGGGAAATAGTCACACAAAATACACATTTACTTGAATAAATCATCTCAAATGTCACATATATTATATATTTATGTGCCAAAGGATAAACAATAGTTACTCTCAAAAACCATTCGTGTGACTATAAAGTGTTTACGGTCACTAATACTGATTAATACAACAAAACTTGTGCGTAATTTGTCACACATATTCGGGTTTCGGTCACTCTTTTTCAATGGAAATAGCCACGAACTCCCCAACGTGACTGTATGTGACCTACAGTGGCGCGATCTTTAGTGACAAACACCCAAAAAAACATGTGTCACCATATGTATATCATCACGTATTTTTAGAGTGACCAATACCAGTTTTTGTACCAGTGACACATACCACGTCACTGAATCCAATACAATCGTTATACGTTTTTCATGCATAAGCTCTAGTTTACACAACCCTTTTATATACGTCTTTTATTTTAAATTTGTGGTCGTTTCTCCTAAAGTTTTAGTAGTGACTTTAATCTCACATGATCATATGTTTATCATGGTATGGACCCCAATGGAATGGGACAAACTCAACTTTTATAACTTTCACATCCCCAGCAAGACTAATAGCCCAATATGGCATCTTACACCAAATGTCTCAACCCTAACAGGCCTACCAGCAAGTATACTCATAGTTTAGACCCACTCCTACATTAGCTCCTCAGGGTTTTGGTGATGCGAGTTGGAATATGGACACAGGTGCGTCCTCTTGTTTAAAATCATATGTAAATAATCTTAGTATTATTATAATAAAAGTATTTATCCGTACGTCTTTGTTGGTGACGGTAAATCTATAGCCTTCACTAACACGGGTCATAGCTTGTCACCTAACCCCCACCGTCGTCTTCACCTTCATAATGTTTTAATTACTCCTCATATTGTAAAAAAATTTAATTTTTGTTCGTCAATTTAACCGTGACAATAAAGTTTCTATTGAATTTGACGAGTTTGTTTTTCTATGAAAGACTGTGTGACTCGGCAAATTCTCTTCCGTTGTGATAGTACCAGAGACTTGTATCCTTTAACCGCGACTACATCCTACCCACAAGCTTTTCTTGCTAGTCATCACACGTGGCACTAACGCCTTGGACATCCTAGAACTGATGTGCTATGTTCTTTACTTTCCAATAATGTTATTTTGTGTAATAAAATGAAGTCTCCTCATCTTTTTCATGCTTTTCATGCTTGTCAACTTGGCAAACGTTCTATTTCTGATACTATAGTTATTTTTTCTTTTGATATTGTGCATTCGGATTTGTGAACTTCCCCACTTTCGAGTAAAAGTGGTATTAAATACTATGTTATTTTCTTGGACCATTATTCTCATTACTTGTGGGCATATCATTTGCGTAACAAATCAAACACTTTTGCTAAGTTTGTTGAATTTCGTTCTATTGTAAAAACTCAATCTAATAAGTGAATTAAAGCTTTTTCAATGTGACCATGATGGTGAGTTTGATAACACCATCTTTCATAAATTATTTACCGAACACGGATATACATTTTTCGTTCCCCAGTACCTCTCAACAAAACGGTAAATCCAAACGTATGATCCAGACAAGAAACAACCTTATTCATACCTTACTTTTCCAAGCTCATCTTTCACCTCATTTTTTAGTCGAAATGTTAGGATTACAATTCTCACCTTTACATAAATTTGACTAATTATTACTATTGCAAATTGATAAATATCTGACAAAATTCAAGATGAACAATGTGACAACATTCGAGGTGCACAATGTTTTTGTTAGAAAATTAGTTTGGCAAAATGTGTTTTTGCAAACTCTGGACATTATTTAATATATGTATATGTTACATATACTTATATTAGCTTGTCGTTTGGCGTTCTCCTTAAAGAGAGCTACGCAACGAGCTAAAGTATGTCCAAAATGGAGTTAACATGAATGAGATATCGTGTCTCAAAGTGGAACACGTGAAACATAAAATCCGAGAAAATAAAAGTATCCCACATCGCCCAAAATGTGAAGTGGGAAGGTGTGATTCGGGTTCTTTTTAGTTTTCTGTAAATCTATTTTAGTAATAGATTTAAACTTATCATATA
>BQNB010090806.1:0-27050 GCA_026074375.1 Tanacetum coccineum | reverse complement strand
CGCACGACACACACACACACACACACACACGCACGCGCTCACGCACGAGCTCACGCACGCGCACGCACACACGCACGCACACACGCACACACGCACACGCACGCACACACGCACGCACGCACGCACGCACGCACGCACGCACGCCCGCCCGCACGCACGCCCGCCCGCTCGCCCGCCCGCCCGTACGCACGCACGCACGCACGCGCGCGCGCACACGCACACGCGCACGCACACGCACACGCACACGCACACGCACACGCACACGCACACGCACACGCACACGCACACGCACACGCGCACACACACACACACACACATTTGTTATTATGTGTTGGAAATAAAAGTAAAAATATAGAGAAAGTTTACTCAAATGAAACCCTTTGATGATCTGATTTTTTAAGAATGGTTCGTAGTCAGTTATGTTTAATATTGAACTTCTTTAATTTAAAATTACTAATATATAATATTTCTGAAAAACATTTTGTGAGTGACATTAATAATGTATGTTCTTTTCAATGTGCAGTTAAAACAAGATGAGATGTTAAAAAAATTTGTAGCGTGCATATATGTTTTTGGTAGACGAACATATATGTTCTAATGAATTGGACGAGAAAGCGCAACGTGCACATATGTTCTTAAGAGTACTCATACGTTCTAATGAATTTGACGAAAAAGCGCAACGTGCACATATGTTCTTGGAATGACGTTCATATGTTTTAAAGTATGTGATAAGAAAAATGAAGCGTGCATATATGTTCTTTGAAGAGTGCACCTATGTTTTTAGATGACGTGCAAATTTTTATTTAACAAGACATATTTGTATTGGAATTGTATTTCACTTTATATCAAAATATTTGTATACTATTTATGTTTTGGTTTGTTTTAAATTTTAGAGTTTACATATATATGCTTATGTTTTTTGTCATAAATTTCAAAGATTAAAAAATATAAACCATAAACTTATGTGTCATTACTATTAAAAAAAATAAGTTTCATGTCTAAACAATTCTACACAAGAAACATATATAAATTTAAAATATTTAAAAAAAAACATATATGCACATTAATTCCTGAATAAATGTATACTGAAAAAAGTATTAAAAAAATAATTTTGAAAATCATGGAAATTAAAAAAAAAAATTAATTTAAAAATTCAAAAAGAAAAATTAAAATGTGTTTTGACTATTATATCCTTTTGAATTAAGAGAAATAATTAATAATACACTAAATTCCTATTGGTTCAAACTGGTTCTGTACAAAAAAATGGTTCTGCAAAGAACGGTCCCCTATATACATATATATATATATATATATATATATATATGTATATATATATATATATATGTATATATATATATATATATATGTATATATACCTATATATGTATATATACCTATATATGTATATATACCTATATATGTATATATACCTATATATGTAAAAGTTCTTACCACGAGACGCCGAGGAATCAGTACCACACTTTTCTTGTAAATTCATGCAGCCCCAGACGGCGTTGCTATTAGTATCTGCCATCAAGAAAAAAGAGGAACATGTAAATTTATGAATGTGTCAAGAGCCGAGTGCGAGCCGATTAACGGAGAGTATACGTTTAAATGCATAGAACCACCTAGCTGGTCTTATTTAAAGAGTTACGTTAATGTTGTAATAGTAATGTATCCAAACTCATTATTAGTTCATTAATCATTCATAAAAGTGTACAAAAGTGTTTGTCGGTAAACCCGACCCATTTCCATATTGACTATGCTAAAAAAATGGACCGTGAAGACCCACCTCTAGTCAGCTACTCTAGGGGCCTGGATATGCATAGAACTTACATTGCTTTTGGGTTGAATATATTCAAAAGGTTATATGTATGCGATTGCAGCTTGGCATATGTAGTATGTCGCATGTTTCCCAAACAAAAATCTTGACCGTTTATGTATCTGCCATCAGAATTAAGGAATTCGTAACAAATAGCTAAAAACTATGTAGAATATCGAACGAATGGAATGTAACTCTGCTCACTGTTTTTCTATTTCAGTAAAGCGGCTATGATAAGCAAATCTCTGCACAATAGTTGTGTCTAGGCGTGCTTGCAGCAATCCAAGCAAAAAACTTGTTTATTTGTCTAATCGTATGTCAAATCTCTACATTTGTCTTGTTAGGACACCCAAAATCAAAAAGGTAAAAGCATTTCAACCTTTTTTTATCCGTTTCATATTTTCACGATGAGATATAAAAGAGAATAAGTGCTCTTGAATATTTGGCAATAGAGTTAAAATGGTAAATTAAGTACGATACACATAGGCATTAGATTTTGAAATTTGCATATAATGGTTCGGCTTGATGAAGATGTTGCAGATACTTTTGCATTTCATTTTGTAGCCCGTGATTTTTTTGCCACTCACTAAAAAATGATCATTAGGGCATAGTGCTACATAATGATGATGCAATCGGTTTGATATTACAAAGGTTTTGATCTATAAGTAATAAAAATATGGAACTCAACTTGTAAACTATAAATGGCATTAATGCAAACCTGTGCAACCATCTTTATTCGCGTGTTTGAACAGTCTTGAGATGTTTACAACATGTAGGCAAAAACATGAATAGACCGAGTCTGAAAAGCTGAACATATAGTACCAAACTTTAGATATTGCATTTACTTCTAGCTTAAATTTATCATCACACATTGAGTCATAAGGATCCAAAATAGTCTGAGATTCTTAATGTACTCCTGATATCAATATCAGATGGCATAGAGAAGAATCCTCCAACCGGAACAAATGACTCCATTAGACTGCAAATTCACCATCAACATGCAAATTCATGGTCAAATATTTAACATCTAGAGTATGTTAGGATGCCTTTTAATTTGCTGATATTGTTATATTTTTAACACAATAAGCACTTTTGACTACTTAGATTAAAAAAAATGCTTATTTAAGACTACAATTCAAAATTTTAGTAAGCAACTTGGTACTGTATGAACCTGCTTAAGAAGCGGATAACCATATTTAAAGGGGCGTTTGGAAAATCTTATTTTAGCAGTATGTATTCATAAAAACAACTTGTTACTTTTTTCAGGGTCAAAACAAAATGAAATAGGTAGTCTTTGGATTGAATTGTTAGTAGTTTGGAACGAGCTCTATAAGCTAATTGCGGTTAAGATGGTGTTTGCCAAAACATAGGAAATGTGTTGATGTGATAAGCTTTTTTCGCTCTTTCCTTGCATTCAAAAGTGTTTATTTTTGTTTTAATAAATTAATAAGCAGTATAAATAAGCTTTAGAAACGCCCCCTTAATCAATTATATTACATAAAAACGATATGAAAATGGACTAGTAATTAGAAACCAAACTCCAAAAACCTGTATTGTATAGCTTCTATCTTCCAAACTGATCTTAGCTCGAAATGTACTCCGATTACGGGTATGTTTCTGCCTGGAAGCTATAATGGAAATCTAACATAAAGAACATGAAGATCCAACTCCGATACACGGCGGTGAAAAAAATCTTAAAAAAATTACATACAAACATTACTACTTTCAGCATAACCAATCAACCAAAAATCCCAAACCGTTTAATGTTAGAGAGAGAGCGACAGAGATAAAGAGGGTGAGATCTTGCTTTAGAGATGAGAAAAATAAAGAGGTAAGTGAGGTGGTGTTGTTATGTGTGTGATGTCCAGAGTAGATCACGTATGTGGATAGTGTTTTGTTACCGAGTGTTGAGAACTTTCATAATAAAAATTTCTTCGGGACTCAAGGAGGGCGCAATCGTTGTTATTTCTTTACGACGGTTTTCAGCAACTTTAGGTCGGGTGTATTTAAGGTTTTTTTCCCGAATCCTGGGTTAAGTGCTTATAATGAGCGCTCCTTGGCAGGAATAATCCTGGGAACTGTTATATTATAGGTAACAATTGAAAATAAAGCATTGTAAAGTGGTGAATTAGCTTAATAGGTACTTTGAGATAAGGTACATGTCCACATTACCCCAACGGAAATAATTCACCCCCATTAGCTTTATACTATGATCTTAATATGCAATAGGTACTTTAATTAGGAATTGCATATATTATTAGCTTAAAATGGTACTTTTTAATATTGGGGAAGTCTTTCATTGACGAAAGTTAAATATTGTGTTTAGCTATATTATATTGGTACATGTCCACAATTATTATTGTTTAACAGGTTTTGAACACCGCGTTATGGAGCGCGGGTTTTTATGTAATCGATGTAAGATGATGCTAGTAGCAACAAAGACACACGAATTGTGAAACATTCATTATGTATAGAAATTTATACATGTATCTGCAGTGGCGGAGCCACCTTAGGAGTTGTGGGGGGAACCGCCCCAACAACGTTCTTGCGGATTCAGAAAATACATAGGGGGAAACATAAAATTTATGTGAAAAAAGTCGAGCGCCCTCGCTCATAAAACCTGAGTGCCTCGTCCTTCCAGCTTGCACCATTTAAAAGAGTGCTTTAATGTTGAAAAGGATTTTCCGCGACTTAGTTTGTTCGGTAAACATGCGAGGAAGACAATATAGTTAGGAGTATCATAGTAGGAAGAGTAGTCTAGGAACTTGTGATTAGATAGTGGGTATAATATTGGTTCTCTTTTCTTTTTTAAAATGTATGTATTAGTACATCATTATGCAATATACAACATGTACGATACCAGTATATTCAAATTTTAAATTGTTTTTGTGATTACCGACATGTCACTATTATTTTTTTTCACCACTATTCTCTTAAAGATAGGCTACATCCATGTTAGGAATCTGTTTTGCAATCATGTCTTTTTGTCATTCAAATGTATATATTTTATGATTTTGATATGATAATCACTTGTATATTAAATTATCTAAAAGTTGGTATTCTTGCTGTTTATGGTGTCTATTGTATCATATGAAGATTCAGACCCGATTTTGTCTCAAATTACGCTAAAATCGAATCATAAAGACGACCCGACCCGGCCCGATTTGTCTCAAATACATATTCTTGATAGTGGCATTTTCGACTGTATTTAACCCCTCGCTTGCCCCCCGTGATCAAGTTTTCTGGCTCCGCCACTGTGTATCTGTATTGTCAAACTATACATAAATGTTTAAATAAACCAATTGTCATTGTCATGTACATTTAACTATGTATAGCAGCTAGTTAGCCAATTATCAGAGTACCTATTGAGTAGAATCTTCATGAAATCAAGCATCAAAGGGAGCAGGAGAGTGTTTTCAATCTGGTTAAAGAATTTCAATATATAGCCTTCTTGTTTAAGTAGTTTTCGAATATAGGAAATAACAGCAAGACATTTATCTTTTCCATGTTTGTCAATGACTAGTTCTACAAAATGGCATGAATCCTAAAAAATCGACTTTCTAGATGAATGACATATGCAACTGATCCTTAAACATTGGACTATGTAGCTGGACTGACATAGCAACTAGATCTAAAGAATTCCACCTATAGTGCAAAGCAAATAAAGCAATAACTAAATGCTAAATAAGTTTGCAGGCTACAGTACTGAAGTTCTGGTTCTTTTGGAGTATTGCAAACATTAGTGTCGAAATTTTCTTTATCAGCAGCACACGCCCAAATAAATTCACGAATTTCTGTCCTTTGTTAACTTTTGTATTTGTGCCATTGAGAGTTAGAAGAGGTACATCTGAATTCCATCTTAAATCACCATGTTTGTAGTCTTGATTTTGCAGCATCTACTCACCTTTCAGCTCATTTAAAAAAAACAATTGATTCTATATCCTGTGAGATTCAGTAATATTACATATTCTACTCCAATATGCGTGTGATTTGACAGTAAAAAGTGAAAAATATTACCATATGTTCGGTCCTACAAAGACCGATCCCTTAAGCACCATTATTTCTGGCCGTCAAGGCATCATTAAGTATGTCTGCATTTGTCGTAACCTATTCACCAACGACTTCTAATTCATTCTCCAATCGCTTTCTCTTCTGTCTCAAAATATTAGAAGAAGATTCACCTGAATCCAAACATTTTCCAAAAGAAACATATTAAAGATTGAAAAAATCAAACACGTACAGTGTTTTTTACTTACGGCTTCAACAACTACATCATTTAAATACAGCCAATATAAAACATTATAATCTGGACGAACAAATCTTAAATTGCCAGGAAAGTAAGTCGGAGCAGGGATGCGGTTTAGTGCTATGTGTGGCTAAAGGGTTCTCAAAAGCTTGAATGTGTATGTTTGCAACGTCCTAAATATGGCCAATGGTACCAACATTACTGGTGCTGCTAACTGTACGTGCCCAGGAGTTTACCTAAAAAAATAATAATAAAAATAAAACTAATATATCATCCGTATGTTGAAGGTCTATAGAAAATAACCTGATTAAGAATTACGACATCAGGTTTTCAATAGCTCCCTCGAAGAATACCTGTCATCATTTTCAAAATCAGCAAATGCATAATGATTTCATAAAAAGACATCGATCATGTTGGTTATGAAGGATGGGAAATAAGTATGTTGAAATTAAACTTAGTAAACAACCTTTTTAACCTATTAAAATAACATTTTTCAAAGTACACACATGAATAGGTTAAGAGGAAGACGAGGAACTCGTTTTCCAAAACTATTCTCAACAGGTTGGCTATATATTACATTCCTATTTTAGTTAAGGTAATTTATATGGATCTACTATCACATGCAATGTTATCAACCTTGTTTAAGTCAACATATGCAGCCGCACCGCGTGTATTAATTCTTGTGTCGGATCTACAGAAAGGTATAAGATAAAATTCAAATTTACTTTGGGTATATTTTCTGTTTTATATTAAGTCATTGAAAGAGATACAAACAGAGAATAACTTAAAATTTATCGCGAAATAAGAAAATATCGAATCATCAATAGTGCTTCGTATATGTGTCAGCATCGGTAAATTCCCCAAAAACTTTATCAAAGTTACCGACACTATAACCCGGTTACAATCCTAAAACATAAACTACCAACTATATAACAAAAGTCTGCACCTTGCCTCTAGACCTGCATAAGCTAGCTTATGCTTATTTTGAGCTTATTCCCTCTTGTCCTTCCAAATTGAGCTTATAAGTATTCAAGTAATCATGATCTAATTGTGAATAGGTAAGAAGAAGTAGATGAAACCTTGATGAACAAAATTTAACTAATGTTGAGCTTATGAGAATCAATAAGCTCACTTAGCTTATTTAGAGCTTATTGATCAAAAACGATTTGAAATTTAACTCAAAGAACACAAACACTTTAAGAGTAGATTGTTATTGATAAACTTGATAAGTACAAGTGAAAAGGAAATGTTTACAAGAGCTGAAAAGCTTAAATGCTTAAAATGAGAGCTTAATTTGCTTAAAAACGAAAATTACAAAGTAAAAGTGTAAAACAGAAAAATTAACACTGAAAAATGAAGACCTAAGCTACTATTTATAGAAGAGGGGTGAAGAGAGGGAAAGGAGTCTAGAGAGTTCCTTTAAATCACAGCCGTTTGATCCTTTTGAGCTTATTTGAGCCGTTTGATCAATTGATGAGGTGGCAAGGCCAATAAGCTGCTGCCACGTGGTGTATGGTGATTGGGAGAGGTGTATGAACGAAAGTTATAAGGGAAAAGGGAGCGGGGTTGGGTAAAAACGCGATTGGGTTTGTGTGGGAATTGGGCGGGAAAATCAGTTAAAAGTCGTTGGGTTGTTATTTTGGTTGAGAAAAAGCCGGGCATTATTTAAAAGTTTGGGATATTGTCGCTTTTGGTCCTTGTACCTTTGTCCCGCCCAAGCTAGTGTTAAAAGAAGTTTGTGAAATAGCAATTTCAGTCCTTGTGTCTTCCTTTCTTCTTTTCCTTCTTAATAAAGTATTTCTTTCTTTTGGCAACTCTAGTCCTTGAGACTCATATCTTCAAAATAAACCCTTTAGTCTTTGAACACTTGACAATAATGGCCCCTTGACTTGTAATTTGGGTCTTTGACTTCTTTGTTCCTTTCTTTGACTGAGTTTGACTGTGTCGGGCTGATCCGGCTGTGATTTCTGGCTGGATTTTTTTGTCTTGCTCTTGACTCTTTGTCTTTTTCCCGTTTCTTGTTGGTTTTTGATCGTTTTTGCTTCTTTTTGTCTTTTCAATCCTTTTCCTTTTCCTGCACCATTTGGACACAATTAAAAGCACACATTTTCTATTCTTTTTTGGCAATTTAATTGGCCTTTATTTGGCTAAAAATTCCCGGGGTATAATAGTATATCAATTAAGCTAAATTATCAAAGCAGGAGTGTACCTTGATGTGCAGCAGTACATTGTAAGGTTTCAGTACCTTGAACTGCATCAGAATTCTGTGGTTGTAGCAGTAAGTTACATGGAAGGAAGCGTAGCCTTGTACTGAAGCAGTACATTGAGTATGAGCAGCACTTCTTTGAGTTGGAGTGCCTTGAGCATCCCTTTGCAGAACTTGCAGCCTAGAATGAGGACTTAGTACTATGTTCTTCCTCCGCTGAACCAATGCTGTACGTCTTTGTGAAACCTCTAATCTTAGATGGAGTTCAAAGGTGTATCCTCTCTCGAGATCTTAGTACTATGCTTCCTCATGAATGTTAAAAACCTTAGAAGGAAGTGAATAGGATGGAATAAAGGTCCTGAGGTCTGTTCTACTCACTCTAACTGCCCTTGTCCCAAAAACAATTGATCGAAACCTAGGATACATAAGAAAAGATCTGTACCTTTTGAAATATGTCCTAGCATCCAGTTAGAATCATCAACGGAGAAATTAAACTTTTTGGTTTGATGCTGTTTTAAGCTTCATCCTTTGAGCAGTATCTTGTACACAATCTGTTTGAGTATCTTGAAATGAAACCTCTTATCTTGAACATAAACATTTCTTCAAAAATCTTTGTCTTTGCATCAAACAGATTGTTCTTCTCAGCAACATGTCTTTTCAGCAACATGAATGGATTTGATGAGCCTTTACCAAGTAGCCATTCACTCTTGGGCTAGTCAGTTCTTTGGTACCTAGAAAAGGTAATAATCCATGATGAACTGAAAATCACTTCAACACTCAGAACATGAATCATAGTGTGTTGAGTACTATATGACTTTTGGTAAGTCATTACAACCATAAACGGATTTGATTAGTCTTTACCTGTAGCCGTTTGCTCAGGACTAGTCAACTCTCAGTAATAAAACATTGGTGAGTTGAGGACCATATAGTTTTGAGCAAACTATTAAAGCTATCAACGGATTTGAGTTCTCTTTACCAAAAAGCCGTTTGCTTTGGAGTAGCCAATAATTCAGTGTAATACCATGGTGTATTGATCACCATACAATTTTTGGTAAATTGTCAACCATCAACAGATTTGAGATGTCTTTACCAAAACTGTTTGATTTGGACTAGTCAATTCTTATGTTTGTAAGACATGGTGAATTGAATACCATTTGCTGTGTGGTGGTTAACCAACACTCAATCCCTTAAAACAGTTTTAATTTCAAACATTTGTCCCTTAAACCTTTTTGCACACTCAAATCTTCAAAATATTTCAAAAACAACTTATTAACTAGCAGTACTTTCAACAAGGTACTGTTTGTTTTACACTAGCAGTACTTTGAATAAGGTACTGCTTGTTCACAGTTTAAGACTTTTTATCAAAACAACATATGTTAATCTCAAAGAAAAGTCTTGATAAATCATACCAGTTGTTTAAGAATCATCACCATCTTCTGTTGTCCACAAAATGAATAGATGTATCAAATGTAATGGCTATCTCACTCTCATCTTCAACTTATGATTTCCCATTCAGTCTGATTTCTTCACAGTTCATCATCACTTAAAAAGTCAATCATCTTTGACTTTATACCTCCCCTTAAGAATAGCATCAAATCTTCTTTCAAAGTCCATACTTTACAAGCAATCCTCCCCTTAAACGTAGCTATGGGTTCATCATACCAATATTGACTACCAAAGAGTTGAACCTTGACCATATTAATTAGCCTTTGTAATCCTTGAAATCTGAGAGTTTGTTCTTGTCTCCTGTCATACTTCCAGAGCAACCACTATCAATAATAGCGTAATCCTTGAGATCCTCTTCTGGATTGCCCTGTACAAACAAGTTAAAGAATTAGACTCTTTTAGGGACCCAAGTCATAACTGACTTGGATACCCCTAATGGAGTTACATACTCAAATTGCTTGAGTATGTAAGATCCATTATCCCTATTCACAGAATCTAGATAACCCCTGTTTTGTCTCCATGTTTGTTTTGAAGTTATCATTGCACTCCTTTTGATACTCACATTTTGTGGAAGTACTGCTTGTGATTCAACAGTACTTCCTTTCTTAACCCAGATCGATTTCACAATTTTCTTGGGTCTTTGTGTTCTATAAGGAGTCCTTGTGGTAGAAGACCTTGATGATGGTGAATAGCTTGAGATGCTAGGTCTTCTATTATCCATCCTTGGATAATAAGGTCTACCAGTACTTCGTGAAAGTACTGCTTGTGGTACTCTAGGTCTAGCAGTACCTTGATAAAACACATTAGCAGTACTTTTTGAAGGTACTGTTTGTGTCATTTTTGGTCTGGCAGTACTTTTCAACCCTTCCCTTGTAAGTACTGCTGATGGGATAAAAGACCTCTTTTGGTGAGGGTACCTAGAGTTTCCTGAGAAGTTACTATGGTTCACCCTATTGATGTTGTTCCAGACTGGTCTTGTGTCCCTTGAACCCTGCATTCTCTTAGGTTTATGGGTTTGGGTTTGTTTGAAATTTCTTTCATGTAAATTACAATCCTTGATTAGGTGATTAGGACTGTAACATACAAAACATAATTTACCCCCGTTGTTCCCAAGACCCTTTTTCCTAGATCCTTGACCAACACTGTTTTGACTGCTAGGTGACCTGTTTTTAAAAGATGTTTCACTATTTTCTGAGTTCAAAACAGTTTTCTTTTGAGTTTCTGAAGAGTTTAAAACAGTCTCTTCATCATCACTATCAACCCAATCTTCAATTATGACTTTATTTCTATCAATTGCTGATTGACTAGTGTTTGTTTTCTCTTGATTAACAACTTTATTCCTAATGGCTAGTTCATCTATCCCTGTAAAGGAGACATTTGCCCTAGGTGGAATAATTGTACCTGTAGGTGGAGGTACTGAATGGAATCCTTTTGTCTTTTGAAAATTTGGATACAAAGATTCAGTTGAGTTTGTATTCCCAGATGAGTTGTCACTATCCTCACCACTAGATTCAACCCCAAATCCTATACATGATTTATCAGACAAGTATCTTTGTTTGTTTAGGACTTCATTTTGAAGTACAGAAGCATTTGACCATTTCTCAAGTTTTACCTTGAAGTCATCTCTTTCTTTTAAGACTTGATGTAGTTCCTTTTGTTTTTCTTCTAGTTTCAAATCCCTTAACTTTAAGTCATATTCCATCTGTTCATACTTATCACCCCATGCATATTCATTCTTTTCATGTGTTTTAAGTATGACTTCTAATGACTCTAAGCTCATTTGATATCCTAGAATTTCAGACCTAGCCTTTTGAAAATTGTCTCTTTCAGTTTGATAGCTTTCAAGCAACTTTTTATAAGATTTACTACATTTTGAACAGTAAGGTACCTTTGAGTTAGAAGAATCGGTTGAGCTTGTAGCCATCAAAGCAAGAGCAATTGGTGCATTATCAGCTTCTTCGCTCCAGTCAAAAACTCCAAGTCCATCTTGTCCAAGATCCACATGGTCTGCATCAATCTCTATGCTCCAATCATCAAGAAGGGTGGTGACAGATGAGGCAGGAGGGATAGGTTCAGCTTCAGACATCTTTTTGGAGTTTGGAACGATTTCGAATGATGAAAGTTCTTCTTGATCAGAGTCTCTACACAGGCTCTGATACCACTTGTAGGATCGTTATTCCTTTAGTATACTAACCCTTTAACCTGTAAAGGATGTTACCTCCTTGAATAAATCCAAGTTAGTAGCAATGAAACACTGATATAATATTGTTAACTATGCGGAAACTAGTTAACAATATCAAGAAGAACACTCAATAGTTTCTCAAACGATTTCTATTATAAACCTTTGAATCTGCCTAAGTTGCAGATCCCTAAATACAATACTAATGACTTGTGTGTTTTTGTTATCTGTTTTTTTCTATATCTTCTAATATCTTCCTAGAGATCCTTTTATAAACATAAGGATAACCTCTAGTAGATGTACAGTCCTTGTATATCATAAACACTAATTGATACTTATCACTAATAACTGTTACAAGATAAATGCTAAAACAACCGTTTAAACTTTATAGTTCCTATATCCACGGCAGTACTTCGATCTTTGACTGGCAGTACTTTGACTTTCTATTTAGCAGTACTTTGATCTTTCATTTAGCAGTACTTTGACCTTTTGACTTGTATTTCCCAACAATCCTCCCCTAACTTGAATTCTACTTGCTTGACTTCAAGTTTCTTGATAGTTGGTCTTCTTTGTTAAGCATCAGTCTGTCTTGTCATTTAAGCAGTACTTGCCTTCAATCTTTTAAGCTTCATCCTTTGAGCAGTATCTTGTACACAATCTGTTTGAGCATCTTGAAATGAAACCTCTTATCTTGAACATACACATTTCTTCAAAAATCTTTGTCTTTTTCGCCTTCAAACAGATTGTCTTCCTCGAGCATACCATGTCTTTTTCAGCAACTATGAAGGATTTGATGAGCCTTTACCAAGTAGCCATTCACTCTTGGGCTAGTCAGTTCTTTGGTACCTAGAAAAGGTAATAATCCATGATGAACTGAAAATCACTTCAACACTCAGAACATGAATCATAGTGTGTTGAGTACTATATGACTTTTGGTAAGTCATTACAACCATAAACGGATTTTATTAGTCTTTACCTGTAGCCGTTTGTTTGTCAGGACTAGTCAACCTCTCAGTAATAAAACAATTGGTGAGTTGAGGACCATATAGTTTTGAGAAAAACTAATTAAAGCTATCAACGGATTTGCGTTCTCTATACAAAATAAGCCGTTTGCTTTGGGAGTAGCCAATATTCAGTGTAATCCTTGGGTGTATTGATTCCACCCTACAATTTTTGGTTAAAATCGTCAACCATCAACAGATTTGGAGAGGTCTTTACCCAAAACTGTTTGATTTGACTAGTCAATTCTTATGTTTGTAGACATGGTGAATTGATACCATTTGGTGTGTGTGTGGTTTACCAACACTCAATCCTTAAAACAGTTTGAATTCAAATATCTGTGCCTTAAATCTTTTTGCCACACTCAAAATCTTTCACAATATTTCAAAAAAACTTTTTAACTGCAGTACCTCTCAAGGTACTGTTTGTTTTACACTAGCAGTACTTTAAACAAAGTACTGCTTTGTTCACAGTTAAGTCTGTTTATCAAAGTAAGATATATATATAAAGAAAATTTTGATAAAACATACCAGTTGTTTAAGAATTGTCACCATCTTCAGTTGTCCACAAGATGAACAGATGTATCAAAGTGATGGCTGTCTCAAGTCTTCATCTTCAAGCTTCATGCCATGATCTAGCATCCTTAATCATCAGCTCTCTTTGATAGAGGTTATCTTCTTTCAGCCAGCATGTGAATCATATTCGGCCATCTTCTATCTCTAGTGTATGCATCCTGAAGTTCATGACACTCATCTTATAATCTCCCATTTTCTTGATCCTTCTAGAATCATCATCACTGTGATTCAGTCTGTCTCCCAAATAATGTTTAGACTCACCCTAGAAGCATCAACCTAAGCCGGTTGGACGGAATGTGCTATAATAGTTCATCAACAATCGTATAGGTGTTATAGATCCTGTCTATCTAAAACATGCCAGTCTCTCCCCATATTAAAGTGTCAAAAGCCCTGATAGTGATTATTTGCTCTGTGAATGATGAGATACTCTCCATCTGGTTTGAATCAAGAATTGGAGCTCTGTAATCTTGGGATTCCTTCTAGTAATCTTTATCATGTCACTCTTTTTAAAGTCTACAACCTAAAGATAATTTTCTGAGTCAATCAGACATTGTTTCTGTTCTTAACTTAGGCTTCTTTGATGGCTGTTCTTCAGATATTGTAGCCTTCCTTTTCCTTAAGAGTCTTTTTGCATCTCTTTCCTTCAACATCTCCCTTTCTTTCTCCGAATCCATTGGATAAAGTCTATTGGAAGGATAAGTCTTTAATAGATGCTTGACTTTGTCTTATATTCCTTCATTGTGGATACTTAAGTTTTTGCAAATTTTTGGTCATCCTTAACCTTTTAGGAAACTCATCATTTGATTTCTTTCTTGAGCAAGAGGAAGTAGGTTTCCTCAAAGTTCTAGTCTTTGCTTTGTTTTTCTTTAAATTCTTCAAACCTCTTTCTTTCTTCTTTGCATCCACACTCAGCTTGAATTTTTTCTAGCAACCTCTCATCATTTGTCGTTTCAAGCTCTGCTTTGTTGAAGAGTCATTTTCTTCTTTGTAGGTTCTTCAACAGTTATCCTTTACCTTTAATCTTTAGGTGTCTGTTACCTTGAGTCATCAGTACCTTGAGTTGGCTGTTGAGGTTGTCGATTGTATGGGACAGGAGATGCTCAACCTCTTGGTCTAGAGATAGCAACATAGGAACTTCTGCAGCATTATGTTGTTCTTCAGAGTCCATAATTTGAATTGGAGGAGTGGGCTTTGAAGGGACCTGCTTCATTTCATAGTATAGGGTCCTTGGAGTAATAGTAACCTTGTCCTCGTGTCCCAGCCTAGCATGTTACTTTGAGTTTCTCCAAGTCCAATTCTTCTGTTTCTCCATCTTTACATTAGAAGCTTCTTCTCCTCAATTAACTTCTTAGTCCCATCACTTTTCCTTTCCAAATCAGGAGTACCAGCAGCATCTTGTCGCTAGTCTCATCAAAGAAATGATGTGTTGTATCTTCTTCTTGATCATTGTGCTCTTGACAAAGTTCCTTCTCCTTATTCTCCCCAAATTTGAGCTGAGACATTTCTTCTTATTCCTTTTCTGCGTCTCTTTTGCTTTTAAGGGTTTTGGATTCTCCTACCCAATAGAGCCTGAGTGTTGATCCATGGCTGTGACGAATTTGGACAATTTCTTGAGCTGGCTTTTGAGCTTGAGTATTTGGTTAGCTTGAGAAAGAGTTTGCTTCTTGAGTCTCCTAACTATCCTGTTCAAAGTTAAATATTCTAAAAGTCCCTCATCTCCTCCAGATGTCTGAGACGCATCTGTGGGAGTATAATCATTGGGAGATTTAGGAAGAGAAACAGCATCATGAGGTGCAGCCGTACCTTGGACGTCAGCAGTCCTTTGTGTGTCAGCAGTCCTTGAGAGGTTAACAGTACCATGGAAGGATGCAGTACATTGAGATATGCAGCAGCACTTTGAGAATGAGCTGCACTTTGAGTCTGGAGTGCCTTGAGGGCAGCTTGCTTAACTTGCAGCCCTAGAGGGAGGATAGTACTCTGTTCTCCTCTGCTGCCAATGCTGAGACTACGTCTCCAGACATAGATGGAGTCAAGGGTTGTAATCCTACAGGAGAACTTCCAGTACTATGCTTCTCATGAATGTTAAACACTTTGGAAGGGAGTGAACGGATGGAATAAAGTCTGAGGTTGTCTTATACCCCCTCTAATGTTGTTCAAAAAACAATTTGAACGAACCTAGGATACATAAGGAAAAGGTTTGGTACCATTTGAAATATGTCTAGGGGGGGGCCCAATCTCCCAGTTAGAATCATCAAAGAGAAATTAAACTTTTGGTTTGTGCTAGACATACAAGAGCAGAGGGCAATGTTTGTCCAAATTGTTCCATGAAGTGCTCTTAGGGATCTAAAGAGGCAGTGATGTATACATGGACCCAAGTACTTCATTTGGGTCTCAATAGCTGGTTTTTAGAGAAACGTGAGTTGTGCTAAGTTACCCTCGTAGCGTATTCTGGAGCGTTTGATTTGTGGTGGCCCCAATACTTGCTTAGGAAAGGCAATCAACTCCATTTTCATCATCAAAGGAGTAGGTCAGTCGATTGGTAGCTTCGAAATTCAAAAATCTCTTGCCAGCTTTACTTGGCGCGAATGTGAGGTACATCATTGATCACTTGTGAGAGAATGCGGTAGCCCAAAATTGTTGAAGCCAAGGACCGATGAGATCAGATGTTCGACCAGAACTAAAAACTAAATTAATGGAGCAGCCAGTAGAATAAAGTCGATGTTGAC
This sequence comes from Tanacetum coccineum, assembly GCA_026074375.1. Lineage (NCBI taxonomy): Eukaryota > Viridiplantae > Streptophyta > Magnoliopsida > Asterales > Asteraceae > Tanacetum > Tanacetum coccineum. The sequence goes on along the minus strand of BQNB010090806.1, from coordinate 10,851 downwards.
TGATAAAATCTGCATTCTGAGCCGTCTTTTTTCCACAACACGCAATCATGGTGTGCTTGTTCAAGAGGGCGAATCTGTTTGCCATTTAAAAAGAATTGGCATGTTGCGTTTCGGATGGTTGGAAAAAATTAAAGAAAATTTATGAATGAAAGTATAGTAAAGTGAGAGAGAAAAATGCAATTCTGTTGAGTATTTTATAAGGTTGCGCACGGCCTAACTAAGAGTTACCGTTGTAGATACGGTTTTTTTAGCGCAAAAAGGTCGTTTGACCGTTGACCGATGTTTCTAGAAACAGTACTTTGTTGTCTAAGCAGTACTTTCTAAGGTAAGCAGTACTTTGAGTTGGATTAGCAGTACTTTCAACACAAAAAGAGGTCCAACTCAAATAGGTGCAACGACAACCCGTTAATTTTGCAAACTATCTCTTCAAATCATCAAACTTCGAAAATTCTTTCATATCTCCCCTCATAATTATAGCGGAAGTGCCTTCAAAAATCCAATTAACCAAAACCAGTACTTAGTACTTTTACTTGTTCACCAGTCTTTTATATGTGATCCTCCCCCCCCCCCCCCCCCCTCATAAATAGCTATGGGTTCATCATCCCAATTGTTACCACAAAAAGTTAAAATCTTGCCAAGTCAACGCTTCTGGTGAGTAAATTGCGACTTTGTCATCAGTAGGAAACCTTGAACACATTAATGAGCCTTGGCTCATAACAATCTCGAATGAAGTGATGTCGAATTCTGAATATGCTTTGGTCTTGATGTAAAAACAGGATTTCTTCACAATGCAAATTGGTGCTCTCTTGTGACGATATGGATTTCAGTGTGCATGAAGTTAAAATCCATAATCAAGGAGTAGTTGATTTGATCCAAAGTATCACTGGCACAACAACTTGCAGCTGCTCATATTCTGCTTCTGTTAGGAGGCAGATAGCACATTGTTTGTTTCTTTGCATTGCCAAGAAACTTAGTTTTGCAAGATATTGATCATCCTCCTGATGAAGTTTGATCTTCTGTTCCATGGTTTCAGTCCCAGCATAGTCACTATCGAAAAAGCTTCCAATGAAAAGAGAGTCTTTAGGATCCATAAAACCCAAATTAGGTTGATGTTTGAGCTACCTAAGATCTTTTTGACTGCATGTAGATGAAGAAACCTTTGGAGTGACTTGAAATCTTGCACACAGACAAAACAAGCAAACATTATGTCTGGTCTATGAAGAGTTAGTAATGAGACTCCCAATATAGACCTATAAAGATGTACTTCAACCATCTTCACCTTCTTCATCTTTTCCTAGAGGATTTATGAGCTTCAATGGGGTGGTGGATGCTGGCCTTAAATGGTTTGAAGCAAAACTTGTTGAGGCATATCTTCTCACTATTTGTCTTGACTTAGAAAAATACCACCATTGGATTTGCTTGACTTGAAGCCTATTAAAAAGCAAGTGAGTTCACCACATGGAACTCATTTGACTTCCTTTGAGAAGATCTATCACTAATCCTTTCACCCATAGCAAGGTACTTGGTAGATCCAAAGGGTGATATATCAACATATACTTTTGTACCAAATGGATATCTTTTCTATCCTTTCTTAATAAACAGAGTTTTATCAATCGCCCCTCTACCCTATATCCATGCTTAAAAAAAAGGGGAAAGTCTTTCATACCATGCTCTTGGGGCTTGATGCCAGGCCATAAAGCGCCTCCTTGACAAACTCTTGTAGACCTTGTTTGTATGAAGCAGGTATCTTCAAAACTGGAGGCTGTTTGTTTGACATACACTTCTTCTGTGATGTTGATCCATATAAGAATGCCTTTTTGGGAAATCCATCCGATAGACAGTAAAGCCCATGAACGATAAATGCAAAAAAGAATCTTATTGCTTCAATTCTGGCTACTGGCTTGCGAACATATTCATCTTTATAATCCTCACCTTCTTCTTGTCGTACCCTTGTGCAAATAGGCTGTGCTTTGTTTTGATAATAGTACCCTGTTCATCTCTCTTGTTTCCTATAAAACCCATTTTAGTTCCTATCCCTTTTGCCTTCTTGGTAGGTCACTAAACTCCATACATCTTGAGCTTGAATTGAAGCAAGTTTCTTCTGCATCGCTTAACCCAACTTTCATCAGCTAAGGCTTGAGAACTTTCTTGTGTTTCCTCTTTGAGATAGAAACAAGCAAACACAGCATGTTTGCTGATCTTTGTGGTTTAGTTCTATTTCGCTTGTTATGAAAGACAGCAAATGCTTGATGTTTGATTTGAAGTACTGTCTTGCAGCTTTCTTTTGTATAACCCCACCAAGCCAGTGCTTTTGGCCAATAATTTGACTTTGAGGATGAATCTTATGAATTCTAAGTGTGGGAGGAGAAGAGTGGAACATCAATGGTAGAATCCAAGTTTGTTGTAGTCAGCTACTACGCCTTCCTCAGCCTTCAAATGATTTGTAGAGAATCACCATCGGTTGGATTATAATCATATCAGATCTTGTAGGTGTATTACCAGTACTTTGAGGAGGTGTAATTTAGCTGTACTTAGGTGAATGAAAGTATGTCAACATGTTCTTTGCCCTTTTTTGCATAGATATTCTTCTCTTTTCTCTTCAAAAGCAATCCGTTTTGTTGATCATCATTATGAGATTGGAAGAGATTCTTGAGCATTCAAATTACAAGCTCATCATGTTAAAGCTTGAACTTCAGAGGACAATTTAACGTCTTTTGCAGCAAGTAACTTTCCACTGGAATGGCTTATACTGAGTGGTTATGAACAATGAATTGCTGGTCATCCATATCTTCAAATCATACAGATTTATTCCTTGTTCTTTGAATCAGCTTAGTTTTCTTTCTTTACAGGAATGTAATTCATGGATGGAGTTAGAGGTCAAGAATAAACATCCAATCAGGACTTTTCCCTTTTGATTCTCCTGATTCTCAAGGAAAGTTTACTTTGAAGACAATTTGAACCTTTCTTGTGAACCCTGTTATAGTACTCTAAACCCTTTGTGTTGTAGAAGTATCCCAAACAGATATCCTTTTTATTCTGTACTTGCCATCAAAACTTACCCAAAATGATCTTAGAGTATTAAGTATAGTCATGAGGAATCCAAAAGATCTCAGAAAAACTGATTGTTGGGGGATTTCCCATCATAAATTTCATTCATAGGGAGTCTTCATTTGAGGTTTAGTCACCAACACTCTATTAAGCACATAACAAGCAGTATTGACTGCTTCAGCCCAAAATTGAATAGGTAAAAGAGAGTCTGCTAACATAGTTCTAGCAGCTTCAATGAGAGTCCTATTCTTTCTTTCTGCAACACCATTTTGCTGTGGAGTCCTGGCAATGCTATATTCTCTCTTGATTCCTTTCTTGGCACAAAACTCATTCATAAGTTGATTCTTGAACTCTGTTCCATGATCACACCTGATTGTCTTCACTTTATGTCTTAGCCTGTTTTCCAAACCCACAATCAAATCATGAAGCATAATCATATGTTTCATCCCTTGTAGGCCAAGAAAAACACCCAACCTGAAATTTGCTGCTTTCATCGTGACCACCCCAAGCAGTATTTTTCCAATTTACACTTCTCCACTTGAGAAAAGGTCCAAAACAAAATCCAATATGTATGCAATTCAAGAGGTTCTCTGACAGTTCTTTCCTAATTCTTGCAAAGATGCCCTGTAGCTGTTTTACCCTTTCTACATGCCACACACGGTGATTCAAGCTTGAATGTCTTTGAAGGTAAACCCCTAACAGGAATGCCTTATTAACCAAACTTTTTGGTATTTTTTAAGATTGGACATGTAACCCCAATCTTCTGTGCATAGGACAGCTTCATCCTCTGTTTGCCTTGGCAACCAAACAAAGTGATTCCACCAGAAGGAATAATGTTCTTTAGATCCAGGGCTTTGTAGACATCATTCTTTCTAGAGCTCTAAGATTTACCAGTCTTCATCAACAAAACTTGAACGGTGGAGACAGGCTAAGACATTCTTTATTGTGAATATAACATTGTGCTTCCTTATCACAGATTTGAGAAACAGAATAAAGATTTAAACTTGAGCTCTTACATAGGCTAACTTTCTCCAAGTCTATGCTGAGTCTTAATGGTTCTTTTCCTGAGATTCTTCCACCTTTAGAGTCGTTCCATAAGGCCACATAACCACACTTTGAACTCTTTAAAATCAGGACAACTTGTCCTTGTTCCTGTCATACTTCCGCGAATACACTGTCAATCGATTGCATAGTCCTTGAGATCCTTTCTGGATTGCCCTGTACAAACAATTTCAAAGCATTAGACTCTATTAGGGACCCAAGTATAACTGACTTGGATACCCCTTATTGGAGATACATATCTCAAATTGCTTGAGTGTTGTAAGATCCATTACCCCTATTCACTGAGGGAATCTAGAGATTTTCCCCTTTTGTCTCCATGTGGTTTTGGATTATCCATTGCACTCTTTTTGACATTTGTGGACAAGTAATGCTTGGGTTCAACAGATCCTTCCTTTCTTTACCCAGGATCGATTTTCAACAATTTCTTGGGTCTTTGTGGTCTTGAGGAAGTCTTGTGGTAGAATAGGAAGACCTAAATGATGGTAGTAACTTGAGGATTTAGGTTCTTCTATATCCATCCTTGGATATCCTTCCATCAGTACTTCGTGGAAAGTACTCCTGTGGTATCTAGATCTAGCTGTACCTTGATAAGTCACATTGGCAGTAGTACTTTCTGAAAGGTATGTTTGTTGTCACTTTTTGGTCTAGCCGTTACTTATCAACCATACATTGTACGTACTGCTGATGGAATAAAGGATCTCTTTGTTGTGGGTTCCTAGAGTTTTGCGAATTAACTATGGTTCACTCTTGGCATGTGTTGTTCCAAACTGGTCTTGTTTCCCTTGAACCCTGTGTTCCCTTAGATTTATGAGTTTGGGTGTGTTGGAAGGTTCTTTCATGTAGATTGCAGTCCTTAATAAGATGATTAGGACTGTAACATACAAAACATAATTTACCCCCTTTGTTCCCAAGTCCCTTTGTCCCTAGATTCTTGTCCAACACTGTTTGATGTTTGGTGACTGTTTTTCATAAAGATTCTTCACTATTTCTCTGTGTTTTAAAACACGTTCCTTTTGACTTTTGAAGACATCAGTTCTGATATCACTATCACCCAATCTTCAATTATGAACTTTATTTCTATCAATTGCTGATTGACTAGTGTTTGTTGTCTCTTGATTAAACTTTTTTCCTAATGGCTAGTTCGTTAATCCTGTAAAGGAGGACATTTGCCCTGGTGGAATAAATGTACCTGTAGGTGGAGGTTGCTTTGTAGGCCTTTTCCTCTTTTGAAGTTTTCATATGTAGAATCAGTCAAATGTTTCATCCCCAGAGGAAATTGTTACTTTCATATATTACTAGACTCAATCCCAATCCTATTACATGACTTATCTAGACACATATCTTGTTTGTTTAGACTTCATTTTATAGTACTGAAGCATTTGGACCATTTTCTCAAGTTATACTTTGAAATCATCTCTTTCTTTAAGGCTTGATACTAATTCCGTTGTTTTTTCTTCTAGTTTCAAATCTTATCTTTAAGTCATATTCCATTTATCATTACTTATCACCCCATGCATATTCATTCTTTTCATGTGTTTGTAAGCATTGACATCTAATATGGACTCTTAAGCCTAGTTGATATCTAGAAATTTCAGTCCTTAGCTCTTTGAAAAATTACTCTTCAGTTTGAAACTTTCAAGCAACTTTTTATAAGATTTCCTACATTTGGTACAGTAAGGTTCCTCTGAGTTGTAGCCCATTAAAGCGAGAGATACTGGTTGCATCTCAGTTGTTGCTCAGTCAAATTCACCAATCATCTTGTCCAAAATGCACATGTTTGCCATCAAACTCCATGCTCCAATCACCTTGTTCAACTCCAGTCAATGCATCATAGCATATGTCACTGGTTCTAGCATCTAAAATTCCTTGCGTCCAAATCAATATCTTCATTTGTTGTCTGTTGCCAACAAGCTTTTGAGTTTGATTCATTCAAAGCCACAGTTCTTTTCACTGACGACCATATGCTCTCGTTTCTTGATACTTAGCAAACCGACACTCTTTAGCAAAACTGACCAACTTTTGACAATTAAAAACATTCAAATTTTTTGATTTGTCAAAAAAGTGATCCCATTTCTTTGGCTTGAGATCATAGGTTCTTTCTGTCTTACTCATAAACTTCTATTCTTGCAGTTATCATAGCCACCTGCCACCTAATGTCAATTTTTCCATAACTTCTTCATCAATTTGCATGCAGTCTTCATCTCCATGAGTTGTAGGCATGGGTGCTTGTTGAGAAAAAAGAAGGCAACATATGATTTCATTTTTTCTTGGGGGGGAAAAGTGGATGAATAGTTAGGGCCCAGTGGGAGTGGGAACCTTGCTTGAGGCAGCTTGTGTATATCCTTTTGTTGGTTCAGCAGTACTTTGTTTCAAAGTACTGCCCTTGACTTCTGTGGACAGGAAAGCAATGTTTTGAGAGTTTGAATTTGAGACCCCCTTCAATTCATGCTCATACACTTTTAAGTTGTTGTAGAGATCATCAAAGTCTAACTCATCTAATCCAGGTTGTCCCGCATTCATCGGTAGCACACATGCCACCACATGGAGGGGTAGGCTTCTTAGAAACTTCAAGTTTGCATCTTCAATGGACACTGTAGCATCATGTAATTCAAGCATGCTAAGGATATGCTGAAACCTTTCGTATGCTGAATCTAGTTCTTCCCTAGATCCAATAGTAAATGTCTCAAATTGTTGTTTCAACAGATTCTTTTGCATCTTCTTTGATGCTTCGTTTCCTCCAAATCTTGCTTTTATGGCTTTCCATAGAGATCTTGCGCATATTACGCATCATGAAAATGAGAAGATGTCTATCAGGTATGGCAGAAAGCAAGTATATTAAGGGCTTTTCAATGTTTCTTCTTGGTCTTTGCAGCAAGTGAAGTCTTTGGAGCAGACACTGAGGGAGATGCAGGATCAGTTGTGGTTTGGTTTCCATTGGTGATTATGTCCCATAGTATGTGATCAGTGATAGCAATGTACTGTCGCATCTTCATGGACCATAGGTCATATTCACCTTTCTTGATTATAGGGATTCTGAGTGCAGTAACGGACGAGGTGGGAGGATAGGTTCTGTTTCAGACATCTTTTATGAGTTTAGAAAGATTATGATTGGAATAAAAGTTCTTCTAGATCAGAGGTCTTTCACTAAGCTCTGCTACCACTTGTCGGATCGATATTCCTTTAATGTAACACTGATATACTGTCAAACTATGCGGAAATCTAGTTGGCAGTACTTAAAAAAAAAGAAGAACACACAATAGTTTCTCAAACGATTTCTTTCTATAAACCTTTTGAATCTGGCCTAAACTTGCAGATCCTAATACTGTACTAACAATCTTAACTTCGTTGTTTTTCTATGTTTTTTCCCTATCTTCTAATATCTTCCTAGAAGATCCTTTTATAAACATAAGGATAACCTTAGGTGATGTACAGTCCTTGTTATATCATAAAACTCTAATCGATACTTATCATAATACTGTTAAAGTAAAATGCTAGACCAAAACGTTTTAAACTTTATAGTTCTATATCCCACGGCAGTACTTCGGATCTCCCCCTTGACTGGCAGTACTTTGACTTTCTCATTTTAGCAATACTTTGTCTTTATTTAGCAGTACTTTGTCTTTCATTAGCAGTACTTTGACCTTTTGACTTTGTATTTCCAACAAATATGGTTGCCTGAGAATACAAAGGGGAACAACCCTCCCCAAGAAGTGCAAGCGTGCAATCTGCACAAAGCGGTGTACACCCAAATGCCCACAAAACCCAACCAGTCAAACAATCCAAGCCAGCTCCTCCTCCGACAAAGAAACCTTCCAAGCGTAAGCTTCCACAGAAAGTTAGAAAAGGAAAACCCTCTTTCCAACTTGTTGACGAAGATGATGAAGCTCAACAAGAATCTATTCCTCATGAAGAAGGTAATGATCCTGATATCGAACGGGCTAAGAAGATGAGTTTGGAAGCACTTCAAGATCAGAGAGATAGAGAAGGAGAAGGTGATGATGCGATTAGAACGGCTTTTAAGCTTAGCTTGGATGTCCAGCCTTTCTGCCACAAGGTTGGGCACCTGTAGGAGGATAAGTAACGACTCAGGGACCCTTGTATATACACAACTTCCAAACTGCATGAAGTCAGTAGGAAGGGAAAGTCCGTTGTATGAAGAACAAGTCGCTCATTCCCTGATCGATTGTCAAAGAAGAAAAGAACTACTGACAGTTTTATCCTTGTGTTAGGCGTGATCAAACTCCTCCTGTTCGACAAAACTAGACCCTCTCTCAACCCGATGAGCACATCAGAGAAGGTGATTTCAATGAATCTTCACACCACGGTCGGATTCAAACGAACAGAAATGATACAAGAAACCGCTGTCCTAAAGATGACACAAGATCAAGGTTAAAGAGACTCGTCTACATAACTTCAGGAGTAAGCTCTTTCTTGTATCAGACCTTGTAAAGGCGCATGAGGCTTGCGCCGGCTGGACAGACCCTGGTGCCATTGAAAGAAGACCTGACTGGATCAGCTTGGAAAAATTACATGGTGTCTCTGCTGGACCAAACCCTGAGCCACTTGGTGATGAATTCTCGCCACAGCTCTACCCAAAGGTTTATGAAACTTGAAGCTCTCAACAGACGAACGTGCACGTTGATAAACCTGAAAGTTCATTCTGGGGTTCTCTGTCTTCTATGAGAAATCTCGATTGACACTTTTAAATTTGGGTCCAATTTCTTTATGACAAACCAATCGAAGTTGATAGGAGAAATTAAAGTTAGAGAGGAGTCTGATTCACCATACTGATACTAGTCATCAGATTAGTAACGTCAACTCTCCAGTGATTGCTCCCTTATAGATGTCTATCTTCAAGCCTCATTTATGGTCATCCTCACCAATCAACACGAAAGCTACAATAATCACCACAACTCTCCTGAATCATCCATTCATAGCCTCTCAGCTAGAGTGGCATGATTGGAATAAGAGATATCTGGAAGTGAGAAGACTGTTCACTCTGCTAATGGTTTTGGCTTCAATTAGATCCCAAGTTCCTACGGCTGTTATAATTATCTAGAACAAAAACTTGATGATGCTCTCCTTAAGGTTCTTTGGAACGAACATTGCAGATTTAAATCGCGAGCAATCTCTGTGTTGCCTGGGCTCCAGAGTTGTCAAAGATCAAGAATCTGAAGAGTCTAAAGGAGATTATCAAAGCCAAAAAGGAACAAGGTGAGGAGGAAACAAGATTCCAAAACTTACTCCATCAGGTCAACTTGTATAAAATGATCTTGAAGAATTTGATTAAAGTGTTAATCCAGGCATCTGGACTCAACTAGGGTAATGAATAACATTGATTGGTTAAGACATCGGAAATATAAAATAAGGACACAATCAAACATTACTAATAGGTTTTCCTTTATTCAAACTTGATAAGAAATAACGAGAACTAACTAAACACGCTTTCTAAGCGTCTAGACTCTCATTGGAGAAGTCTGCTATGATATGGATGCCCAATACTAGACGCCTACCCCTCTTTATATACTAGAGGGGTTAGTGTTTACAAGACAAGATAAAAACAAATAAAGATAAGGAAACTATAAATCAACATTAAATACTATTTGACTAATCTTCAATCAGCATTAATGTGGATCTTTATCTTCAAAATCTTCCATCTTTTAATCTTTTGATATTTTGTCTTGTAGGTCCTCCATCTTTAACATGTTTTGTCATAATCAATAAAATTATAATGCCCAACAAACTCTTCCCCTAGTTGATAATGACAAAAATAATACGCACAGCTTCCCTGAAAGCTAATCAGTATGAACAACTTCCTTAAATTTCATGCACTCATCCCCTTTTTGTCATAATCACAATAGGAGTGCTGTAGATGGTAATTAAAACAAAATGATGCATGTAGATGGTAATTATATGAACAATAAGCTTCCCTTTAAAAGTATACTAACCATCTCTTGAATCTTAGACTTTAATTAGCTTGAAATAGTAGGCATCAATAAAACATCCAAGTGCAATAACATCCTCCTCTCTCATGTAACTGTCGCCTCAGCCGGTGATCTACCTCAATCCTTTGTTGCTTCTCACAAAAAGGGTGAACCTGTTACATAATCGATTAAAAGGCTAATGCATCAAACGTCTTCACAATATCGTTATCTGATTTAGTGTGAACAAGTCATGTTTATCACATCTAGTTATGGTTCATCGTTGGTCCTAGACCTACCTCCCCATAACCGTCCATCGAAGTCTCATCGAATCTTAACAATAATAAGACTGTCTGATCCCAGATCAAAACGAGTATTTATTACCAGATACAAATGAAAATTTGTACCTCAGCTAGGATTCATCGCTGATCCCTGATCAAAACTCCTCCCTAGCCAGTTGAAATAATAATGTGGTTTGGTCCCGGACCAAAACACGACATTATTATGTTATGTAATAAACGACTTGTGAACACCAAACCAAATCAATGAGAGAAACCAAGCCATAAGCATCAGTAGTATCCAAGATCCAAGGGCGTCTATGGACCTATAATATGTGTTGTCCGATATCGATCAACACTAGCAGCACAAACAAGAGAAATCGGACAACACTAGCAGCAAGAACAAACAATATCGGACAAGCCAATCCAAACAAACAGTCTACACATTTAGTGACCAACCAATCTGTCCCAAAACGTTGTCACAGAACTGTCGCTAAACCTGTAGGAACCGTATAAGCACCAGGAGGAACCTATTAAGCGAC
>BQNB010090805.1:1856-27050 GCA_026074375.1 Tanacetum coccineum | reverse complement strand
TGCTAGTCAGGTTTACGGGAATGGTTTTTTTTGACAGCCTTATTTGGGAGCATGAAAAGTAAAAATAATGTTTGTATCATCTTCATCCTCATCCGAGTGCCCAAACCCACGTCAAGGGTATGTTTAACGAAATTAGCTCTGACCGTAGCTTATGAAAACTGAAAGCGGTGATTTTATTTTCAAATATGTTTAATAAGTGCCGGAACTAATAATTATATAAAATTCCAATTTAAAAATGACAAATACTGTACATAAAGGTATTTATGTAAGGCTATGCACTATGGTATGACGAACGACTCGGCTGTCGGTCGCCACCATAGCGTCCGAATCGGTCGCTGTCGGTCGCCGACCGTTAGTAGTCGTGCAGTCGACCGTTGTCGAGGTGGGTAAAAAGCACACGATTCATTTTCGGTTTTTTTTGTTTTATATATATATATAAACTTTTTAACTTTTAAATTTTTTTAAATTAACACTATAAATACCCAATAATTTTACCATTTTCTTCACACATTCAAACAACAATTTAAAATACTTCTCCCAATTCAAAAACTCACATGCTTAACAAGAATAAGAAAACTCCCAAATCAAAAACTCCAAAATCCTGATTTCAACAAAGTGTTCCGCATTTAACACCGGATCCGAATTTTCAATTATCCGGTGTTTCACCACCCGTCCGCTTTCGATCCCCTGGTTTTGAATATCATTCCCAATTACCACAACCACCACAAAATAATAACATGTTTTTATCAAAATCGTCCATTCCATCCTCCGTATAACAACCAAAATGCTTTTTACCAATCACCAACCGGGTTGTATCGTCCCACTATGGAATCATCGACGTCTTCCCAAGCAAATCAACCTTATTCTCCGGTTAATCGTATCAATCTTGATATAGATTTTGAGCAGTTAATGTTTAGTCAAGACTATTACCAGAGCCAAGATTATTCTATGGGTCACGGTTCGGCTCATGGTTCAGCTCACGGTTCGGCTCCAGTTAACGACGACGAAGAAGACGACTCTCTTGTCGAAGAGGTGTCACCTGTCAAACCTAAGAAGCCCTCGAGACGTGCATCAAGGGCCAAGAAGAATGATCCCAAGGAGCCGCCAAAAGAGTGGACAGTGGAGGAAGATATCACGTTGTGCCAAGCTTGGTGCGATGTGTCAGAAAATAATGTTGTAGAAAACAGTATGAAGACTAAGGGGTTTTGGGATGCGGTTATTACGTACTTTGAAAAGGAAATTGGTTCATCAAGAGGTTATGACTCGATCCTTAGCAAATTGAAAAATAGGGTTCGCTCTAGAATTGGTGCTTTTTGCGCCATCATTAATAATGTTGAAGATAATCACGAAAGTGGTGCAAATGACCTCGATGTGTACCAAAAAGCGTGTGCAGAATACAAAATGATTTACAAGCCAGACTTTACGTTGGAGCATTGTTATAACATTTTAAAAGATCACCAAGGTTGGTTAGACATTGAGATGCCTAATTTTTACAATACAAAGGGGCGAAAAAAGTCCAAGACTTTTGAAACCACCCCGGGGTCAGCATCTGGTGGTTTTAATTTGAACAATGAAGCGGACGAACCTGTGGAAGAGACTCAAGAAGAACGACCAATGGGTCGTGACCGATCAAAGGCTAAGAAGAAATCATCCGGTTCCTCTCATGTGGGATCTTCTTCATTTGTTGATTTGGTAGCCGACAAATTCTTAAACATGAAACAAAAAAAATAAGGAAAGCGGGGGGAGCAACAATAATCCTATATAGAGTTGAAGAATCGAGAGTTGGATATCCGGGAGGCCAAGCGTCGGGAAGCTGCAGAGTTGAAAAGAGAGACTTAAAATTCAACGTCGAACGCTTGAATTAGCCGAAAGAGAGAAACGGGATAGAGACATCTTATTCTATAATTCAGTAATCGACCCGTATTTGCCCGCAATACAACAACAGAAGCTGCTCGAGATGAAACTGGGAATCAAGGAGCGATATAACTTAGATTATTAGTTTAAGTTTTTAATTTTTATTGTCATGTTTTTATTATGTATTGTTTTTTAATTTATTATGTAATATTTTTATTATCAATATAATGTTTTTATTATTAATGAAATTTAATTTGGTTGTTAAAAAACTTAAAAGAAAAAATAAAGGTCGCCTTATAGTGACAAAATGTCGCATGTAGGTCGCCGGAGAGAGAAAACTGATGTGGCAGGGTAAAATGTAGGTCACTGGTAGTCACGATAGTGCATAGCCTAAATGAACCAAGTATTTATATATGTAAACGAACTAAGTTTGTAATTCTTTTATAAGCTTTGTATGCCAAAGTTATTTTAAAAGCTTTAGCTCCTCCATAACCTTTCATCTTGATCGAGAAGATGTCATGGTATGGAAGGATTTGCATGGAAACGTGCAACCTTTCTTGATGACGTTTTTCAATGTAAAATTAAACTCTCTCAGAGCTTCTATCTTTTTCCTGGCTAAGTTTCTCAATAAGTTTGTGTTTGTGAGTGCCAAACTATAACTCAACGTTAATTTTTGGCAATACTTTTATTTCATCATCACCTTTACCCATTTGAAGAACTTGTGGATGAAAGTGAAATGTAACTTTTGTTTTTAAATAAAATGTGAGGTGGTGATTTGTTTTGGTGATACTTGAAAGGTGTACTTATAGGGGCGGGAAATTACCCGACAAACTAAAAGGTAGACGTTAGCGTTTAGAGGCGAAATTTGTAGTTATCCTTATCAAATTTGTTGAAATCACTGGTAAGGGTACATAAATGCCAAGTCATCCAGTTGGGTAGAAAAAAGGCGGGAAAGAAAGGAAAAAGCCAAAAAAAAAATGAAAGGAAAAAAGGCGTGTAATGAGAAAAAGAAAAAAAATGAACAATACTATTTACTGTTTTGACTAAGGAGTCAGGACCAGCAGTGCAATCTAAATATATAATGAAAAGATGATAATGCCCTTCAAGGGAAGATAGACGTGATAGAGATAACGATGAAAATGACTTTCGTTACGTATAACGAAGCTCGAAGGACCAAACTGACACCAAAATGCAACTTTAAAGACACCGTACAAAAGTCCCCGTTAACTGTGGACCAAACGGAAGGACCGAGGGTGTAATTTAAAATAAAAGAAAAAACCGATGTCAATTTTGATTTCCCCCCAAAACCCATTCTCATTCCCCCAGAAAGCTGACTTTATTCACTCTTTCCGACCTACTCAGTCCTTGCTCGGCCTCCAGCTCCCCCTCACAACTACCTTCGTTGCTATTGTCAAGGTTAGCGTTTGTTATGGTACAATTTTGATATGTTTAACCCTAATTTTGACCTAATCTTAATGGAACATTTATATTTTGTTTATAGTGTTATGTTATCATAACAACTACTGTAAGTATTATTAACTTATATGTTTAGCTTTTGATTACTTAAAAGTTATTGTTTTGAATTGTCGACTAATATAGACTGAATAATGATGCACCAAATGAAAAATAGTAACGGGTTATTAAGTTTTAGTTGGTGCACCTTAGTTAACATATGTGTTAACAAGAGAACTAAGGACAACACACATGTTCCTCGTACTATAAGTCCTTATTCGAAATGCAAACTCAAACTCTTTGAAACACGGACTAATTAATTTCATTCTTAATTTGTAGCTCAGATAGATTTGTAGGTAGACCCACATGCCGTCTTGTTAGTAGACCTAAAGGTGTTTGTGCTGGTAGAGGTGGAAGTAGTAGTGCTTCAGTAATGGTGATCGGTTTGCAGATGATCGGGGAGATATAGGCGAGTATACCGACGAGGGTAATAGGCATGTAGTTAGACCAAGAGGTATACATGGTGGTAGAGGCGGATGTAGTTGGTAAAGGGTTACCAAATCAAACGTGTAAACCAAAACGTATAAAGGGTTCTAAAAACCAAAACGTATAAAATTGCGTAATTCAAACATGGATCGCAAGATGAAGATGAAAATAAAAATGGAAGTGTATGTACTTTTAATCCAAATATAACAATTGTCCCCAAAAGATGTAATAAGACCCAAATCCTTAAGTGTTGACACCTTCATTATTGACTCCCAATGTATCATCGCACCTCGTGGCCTAATGACCTGAAAAACATGCTTACAACGTCAACATAAAGTTGGTGAATTCATAGGTTATGTAAATCGATGGTAAGGAACCGCAAGATATTCAAAACCAAGTGCAATGATTAAGCAACAAAGCAAAGTATCAAAAAGTTAATTACTTTCCTAAGCAGCATGACACCGAAGCTCAACATGTATGGATGCAAATTAAAATTTGCCACACAGTGTCCGTGAATGATGTGCTAACCCAGCAACATCCCAGATTCGACATGGTATGCGTTCGTTCCCAGTGATAGCTAATCACCCGAACGGGGATTGTCAATCCCTAATAGATCTATTCATAACATTCGCGCCCGCACAATGTAATTCCCAATCACATCTATGCAATTAACAGTTCATGATCATGGACAAAAAGGGTTATGGTAACTTAGGCAAACACGTAATCATGGTATAAAATGTACACTTGCGTCCAGTTTGTAAAACAAAGCATGTTCTCACCCCAAGGATGTAAATCATTTAAATAATTGTAAAACATGGGGCTATGAACTCACCTTAGCCGGTAGTTCTCTGAATGATAACAAATATCCAAGTAAGCAGTGGATCACACCGTTAAGTACCTAAGTAAGTACGGTCAAGTCTTAGTTTACACATTTAAACTAACGACTCATTATATAAACTAAATTCCATTTTAAGTTTATATATACCGTTATCACTTGTGTGGTGACACACAAGATCATTTCATTTATAAGTTCGATGGTCCTCGAGAGACGTGAATCATTGTTAATAAATATACATTATTTATTAACTTGTTATTAAATACGTTCGATGTCCGAATATCTTTAATGTTCGACCGACGTGTTAAGTGTTTTATTTATTTCACCTTTGTTCTAACATACCTTTAAGTTTCTAATTATTTCACTTTTAGTCCCTAGGTTTACATATATACATATTTATATTTTAAACCTTTTTGTTTTGGAAATGACGAAATTGATCCTTTAAGTTTACAAAGAGATAGTTTAGGTTTTTATAGTTACACTTTCATCCCTAAGTTTCACAATGTTTCAAAAGCAGTCCTTGTAGTTTTTATATTTCGAAAAGTGGCAATTCAAACCCTTAGGTTTCGGAAATTACAGTTTTAGTCCCCCGACTTTGTAAAAATTTCATTTTCAACCCAATTAAATCCCGACAAGTGGCATTTGGTCTTATTTAGTCTAGATAAGCCAACCAAGCCATTTCGGCTTATAAATAAGCCATTCGTGCTTATTTTGGCTTAACCGGCCTTATTGGGCCCGCTAAGGTCCGTTTAGCTTTTTAAAGGTCCGATATAGTTTTTATAAGTCTAAATATCGTCAATAAGCTTATATAGGGCTGTTAAGCTTACAATAAGCTCGGTGAGCTTATTGAAGCTTATTTCGAGCTTATTGGGCTTATAGGCCCAATAGCTCAACCCGAATAGAACCTTAAGGGTTCCTTAAGCATTTAGCTTATTTTCTACCCTAATTAAGCCCAGTACTTCTGTTTTATTTTCTAGCTTATTTATAATAAGCTAATAAGCTTTTGAGTGGGCCGGTTTGGGCCTGTTGAGGCCCGATAAGGGTATTTAGAGTTTTAGACTTTTCCAAGTGCTTTTCCAACTTGTATTAAACCGGAAAAACTGTTTTCTTTTTCAGCTTATTCTAAATAAGCCAATAAGCTAATAAGCAACTCTAAATGGCCGGTCTTGGGCCGTCTAAGCCCGGTAAGGTTTTAAAAGGTCTAGTTGGGTACCATTAGGGTCCCGTTAAGCTTTATTTAGATCCAATAATGCACCTAGAGGCTCTTCGGTTTGCTCATTTAGCTTATTGATAAGCTAATAAGCAACTGTTGGGCCTATTGGCAACTGTTGGGCCTATTGGGCCCGATAGAAACCCGGTAAGGGTTCTAGAGGTTCGGGCTCAATTCCTTTGGGTCCAATGACTTTGCTAGGATCCTTTGAAGGCTTATAGGCGGTTTAAGCTCGCGAATAAGCTGTGAGAGCTTATTCGTGGCGTATGGCTTATTCTTGTGGACTCGGTAATGGGCTAGAAGGCCCATTAAGGTTTGTTTGGTTCTAAAAGAAGTTCGAAGGGTCCATTTAGTTTCTTAAGTCCATATTAAGCTCATTAAGCCGTGTATAAGCACACGAATAAGCCGTTTAGGCTTATTGTGGCTTATGAGTTTGCATGGGGCTCGTGTTGGGCTCGCGTAACAGGCTAGCAAATGGACCGGTGAGTCCATTAAGGGTTCGTTTGGTTCTAACAAGGAATGCGAATGGTTTATCTAGGTCCTTAAGTCCACGTTGAGCTTATTAAGCCGCGTAAGCTTACCAATAAGCTATTTAGGCTTATTATGGTTCATGGGCTCACGTTGGGCTCTCGGTAATAAGCTAAGAGTTCGTTAAGGGCCCGAATGGTTTATTAATGTGTTAAATGGTTCCGTTAAATTGCCTAGTACCAAAACGAATGTGTTTTACATTTTCTAAGCGTGCCCCGTGACATGCAAACGTTTATTATTGTCGAATACGTGTTTCCACACCCTCACGTCGTGATTACAACTATAGTTTACGTATAGTTTCTTTTTAAATTTACGAACAAGGCTTATTACCCACGTCGTGTACATTTTTATATAACATGGTTATTGTTCGCGTTAGCTTATACGTTTCTAGCATCGTGCAAGTTATTAAACGAGTACAATGTGCTCATAGCATGTTCATTTTATGTTTATCTTGCGTGCTTTCCCGTTAGCACGTCGTATACACATACCCTTGACCCCTAAACTAGTTTACAAATAATGAACTCGTAAAATACGAAGGAAAAGAGTTGTATACAACTTACAAAGGTCCTAGAGCTCGAGATATTTAGGAATGGACGTGTAGATCGCTAACCCTTAGCGCGTGTGCCCCTTTGCGAATGTTGGTTGGCGGTTTGAGACCCGAACACAAGGAGAGGAGTGTTTGAGTGTTTGTAAGTTTAAGAAAGGTCTAAGTGTATGTGTAGGAGCATATTTATAGGCAAGTGAGCTTAGTTACATCTCTTAGTCCACAACAAAACCAAACCGTGCCCTTAGGAGGTGGTTTCGAGACTTGCTAGTTAATCTCACATGGTTTTAAGTTAAACCACTTGAGTACAAGTATTAATTAGGTAGTTGAGGTACAAGATCTTGCTAGATTATGGAAATCCTATGATTTGGTGTGTTGTTTCACTTGCTAACCGCGGCTAGAAGGGCAAAGGAAACAAAATGGGTATTAACCATTGGGTAAGAGGTTAGTAGGAGACCATTAGGACAAAATTTAATTACCTAGTATGTGTACATGTACCTTTTAGGATCATTAGGGAGATTTGCTAGTAAATAAATCACCAAGGACGATTTCATATGGGTTTACTTGCCCTTATTCGACTTTAAAGTGATATAAACACAAGACTTGATTAAGTTTTTGTGTTTAGGCTTTTAAAGTGGGTATTGGTTTGAGTCTAGGTAAGTCTAGGTATTTCCGGGGTGCGTCCAAATGTATTTTATCGCGAAACGTAACCCTTTTACGTGACCAATAAAAATAAAATACGCAAAGTACATAATTATTCTTAAAATAATTATTTCTTACTTGGTTGATGTAAACCCTTAATTTATTTGGTGACCGTTTACATTCATTGATTATTTCTAGTCTACGCGGTTTAGCTTAAAAGTAAATATTAAAAGTAAACGCGTATCGGACTAAAATAAATAGTGATCATTAATATAGTCGTACAATGACACGAAAATGAGAAATGTTACAGTCTCCACCCGTTAAAAGAGCTTTGTCCTCAAAGCTTAAGACCTTGTAGTAGATGACGAAGCCCGGTTTGTGAAGAGTTGTGGGTATTTTTGTTTGAACGAATCTTCACGTTCCCAGGTGAACTCAGGGCCCCGCCTAGAGTTCCAGCGAACCTTAACCAATGGTATCCGGCTTCGCTTCAATCGTTTGATCTCCCGTTCTATGATTTCAACGGGCTCTTCCACAAACTGGAGCTTATCGTCAACATGAATTCCTTCTAACGGCATGACTAATGGTTCGTCAGCGTAACATTTCTTCAGATTAGACACATGGAAAGTATGGTGAACTCTGCTCAACTCTTGAGGAAGTTCCAGCCTATAGGCAACTTTCCCAACTTTTGGATTATACGTGAGGAATTCCTTTGCAAGCATTTGAAAAACGCTGCAATTGCTGCTTTTCATTCTCATTAGCTGCTGCAAGTATGATGCGGAAATCTGCAATTGACAATAAACTCGGGTTTAGGCAAACATAAAGACTTCTACTTTCTTGTAAAAGGCACTTAGACATCTATTCAAACTACACCTCTTTGTTTGCAGATAAAAACACATAGCCAATGAAAAATAATGACGATGAACACATTCAAGCATGTATAAACACATAGCTAGTGACACAATGAAGTCAGTCCCAAGATATGCTATAGAGAGAGAGAGAGACAGATGGAGTGTTATTACATAATGGATTTAACACGCGTCAGAATAGGAAGAGTCGGGTAGGACCCGGGTCAATGACCGGTAGGAGTGCATTAAATGGGAGCCTCGGGGGAACGATCTCCCTCTTTAATACTATAAGTATAATTAACATAAACACAACTAGATAAGTCCTATGTATTTATTAAAACAAATTCATCTTATCTTCAACCTCCATTATCATCAACCAATTTGTTGATGTATAATTTGGTCGGGCCGGTCCTGACGACTCTTCTGGTGCCGTTCGTCATCTTTCTAGGCCTTAAATAGTGTTGTTAACAAAGAAGAACCGGTTAGAAGGGGACCCGAGGCCGGAGCCTCGGGATCCACCCTCCGACGGTCAAGTCAGAATAGTATAAATATAGTAAAGATGTGGTAGAGAATAACATGTTGAGGTAGGATGATCCTACCCCTGTATATATAGTGTATGGATTAGGGTTATATATGATGTGGGCTACCCTTTTATCTGGTTCGGCCCATTGGGTATGGCCCATTCCGGACTATACGCCAACATGTCCCCCAGTCTAGTATGATATGGTTCTTGATCATTTATGCTAGACTTATGCTATACGTCCCCAGTAAGTAAGCCCATAATAGTATAAGTGGGCCGGGTCGGTCCACACTATACGTCAACATGTCCCCCCCCAGTCTAGTGAGCGTGGCCGTAGCCGCGGTTACTAGACTAAAAGGACTACCCTTACCGTCGCGGAGACGTTCGCACTTTCCAACCATACGCCGCCATATCTATCTTCAAAGTGTGTCAATCATGCCCTATCTTAGCCAGCACCCGCGTGCATGTGTCGGGTGATCGTGCTCGGATGCTTGGTTTCCCGTGGCTAGACGGTAAAGACCCTGTAAGAAGAATACGTTTTCTATAGTCGGGGTAACACTAGCATCGACAAGATACCATTCTCTTTCGTTTCTAACGAGAGGATAATGAGAAGGATTTATATTGATGAATGCGGACCCCGTATAATAAAGGCCGACGGAAGACGTACTTCCGTGGCCCGGTAATGCGAATATGGCATTCGACTTACGGCCGACGGAAGACGTACTTCCGTGGCGGGTGATGCGAATATGGCATTCGACTTACGGCCGACGGAAGACGTACTTCCGTGGCGGGTGATGCGAATATGGCATTCGACTTACGGCCGACGGAAGACGTACTTCCGTGGCGGGTGATGCGAATATGGCATTCGACTTACGGCCGACGGAAGACGTACTTCCGTGGCCGGGTAATGCGAATATGGCATTCGACTTACGGCCGACGGAAGACGTACTTCCGTGGCCGGGTAATGCGAATATGGCATTCGACTTAGTACCGGACTTGCAATGCCTCTTACGTACTTTCTATATCCGGAGATACTTACGTGACATGCACGAAGATAATTATAATGGTATCGTTATACCCCTATAGCCCCCCAAGTTTAATGGTGCTATGTTCTATTAGTAGTATTAAACTTAAATACTCAATTATCCAAAAATCATGAGTAATTTTAGCACTTACCTCAACAGGCCGTGGCCCGCGTAACACGGATCTTACTAGAAAGGTGGCTGGTTCATATACCCTAATGTGCTATGCACGAAACTTGTAGCCTACTAGGAAATAGCACTCGACTATGTGCGATATGAAATGAAACACAAGGTGTTTGTTTATTTATTATGTCCCGATTTTGGGGATTTAACTCCGTACATTAGGAAGGTAGCGGATATGAATAAAAGTAATATGATTTAACTAATAATAGGCATAAGAACGTGTACAACAAATGTTATCACGTTTATGTAAGTAAGCCTTGCACACCCCCTTCACGCCTCCGCAAGCGCTAGTTACATATAGGACTACGTAAGCCATAAAAATGACCGAGGCACGGTCATGTGTCATAATGATGACAGCTAAAAAACTTCCCACATATGCTTTGATAAAAAAGTACTCGATTTAGTTTATTCGCGGATCTACATGAGTTGACCGGTGATCAAAATAGTTAGCCGCGGGTTGCCCCCGGCCGGGAGTACAAATGTTGACTCCAAATGTATAATCTTAAATACTCATTAAGAGCTCAATGGGCGCATGGAGGGGTTGTAGCCCCGCGTCTCCATTCTTGGGTAAGCAATGGAAGTTGTTATGACAAAAGAGCGGATGTCCGCTGCGTTGGTAAGCGGAACATGCCGTGTGGATAAAGGTTCTGCGGCTCATGATGTTCGTCATTGTGAAGTAAACTTCCAAATGTAAGGTACAAAGACTTTGGAAGCGTCCAAGTTCGTTGACCGGGGATTTACCTCCGAAAGGCTCGAGGCCGCAATGGTGATGCGGTTGGGGACCGCGGATACCAAAAAATAAAATACGTCCGGACGTGCGGAGCGTCACGAAAGGACGGAGCTTGCGACCGCGGATGTCAAAGAGGAAAACAAGTCCGGGCGTGCGGACAAATAATCGTAAATCATCACCCCCACATAAATCGCATAATCTTTGCAAATGAGGGATAAATATGCAAAATAATATTTGCTAAACCATTTAATATGACATGCCGTTGTATGCGACGTTTTTACCAAGTCATGGCTTAATCAAAAAATTATATTATTTCCTGTTGAAACAAATTTTTTTTGTTTTGTTTTTGAAAATGTATATCAAATATGGTAAACACCGACTGAGGAAGCAGGGCCGCGACATAATTTTTGGAGCGGACCATAAATATAAAGAAGCCGGGCCGCGACATAATGTTTGGTACGGACCATAAATATAAAGAAGCGGCCGCGACATAATTTTAAAGAGGTTGGGCCGCGACACATTATTAAGAGGTCGGACCGGCCCATGACGGAAGTCGGGCTCACGGACAAAAATATAAGAGTCCCTTTAAAATAATCTTTGCAAAATAATGTTTGCATAATAATATTTACAAGGGATAATTGCAAATAAGGAAAAAGATATGGATAAAATCTTTTTATCAAATTAAAAAATATTGGTAATATCTTGTTACCAATTTAAAAAGATATAGTAATATCTTGTTACCAATTTAAAAAGATATGATAATATCTTGTTACCAATTTAAAAAATATTGGTAATATCTTGTTATCAATTTAAAAAGATATGATAATATCTTGTTAACAATTTAAAAAATATTGGTAATATCTTGTTACCAATTTAAAAAGATATGGTAATATCTTGTTACCAATTTAAAAAATATTGGTAATATCTTGTTACCAATTTAAAAAGATATGTAGAATATCTTTATCAAATTAAAAAGGAAAAATAATAGGGGTCGGTGCCAATGGCGACTTTGTACCGAAAAGCAGACGTACAAAGCGGGTGTCACTTCAAAGTTACGAGTGAAAAACAAAATAAAGTTACGAAAACTTCAAAGAATAGAAGATTGTCTATTAACTACAAACAGGTGCTTTTAAAGTGATATTAAAATCACATGATGTTTATTGATTTGGTAAATCAAGTTTTACGCATGGCAGGATGCAATGAGTGAAAAACAAAAATACGAAGGTTTTAGAGTTACCGACTTTAGAAACCGATTTTTGCTTTTCGGTAATATGAGAACACGAAACATAGTTTATTCGGTGTCCCACGGATGGCGCCAACTTGTTGATGCATAATTTGGTCGGGCCAGTCCTGACGACTCTCTTGGTGTGGTTCGTCGTCTTTCCGGGCCTTGAATAGTGCTGCCAACAAAGAAGAACCGGTTAGAAGGGGACCCGAGGCCGGAGCCCCGGGATCCACCCTCCGACGGTCAAGTCAGAATAGTATAAGCATGTTATATAAAGAGGTGGTAGAGAATAACCTGTCGAGGTAGGATGATCCTACCCTTGTATATATAGTGTATGGATTAGGGTTACGTAGGATGTGGGCCACCCTTTTATCGGGTTCGGCCCATTGGGTCCGGCCCATTCCGGACTATACGCCAACAATTATTCTCTCAATGGATGAGGACTCAGATTGGCAAAATTATCTAAAATACATCAACATTGACCTGAAGTATGTTGAAGAGCATAGATTAAACTTATTATCAAAGTATAACAAAATTGTTTTGAATTAAACAAATGTAGTGATGAATTACTTGTCTTAAAACAAGCAAAGCTTGAGGATGTCATTTTTCAAATTCAAAACACTGAACTTACAAAGTTAAATCATGCTCTTCAAGATCAACTCAAAAAAGAGAGAAAGGTCAATGAAAAATGGTTGATTAGTTCAAATAAGGTGTCTCAGTGCATCAGTGAGCAAATACCAAACCAGAAGAAGAAAATAAGGTGTCTCAATGATATTGGTGTTACATTTTTTAGATCTCCGCGTTTAAGTTTTGTGGTTATTTATGGTTATGGTGATGTTGTTCGACGACAAAAAGAATAAGATCTAAAGGATTGCCAGGACTTTTGTTTTTGTTAGATCTAAAGGATATCAAACATGGTCTTTAAATTTTATATACATATGATTCTCATATGTTTTTTATATACTTCTTTAGTTTTATTAAAGATTTTTCTTTCGTGTTTTCTAACGATTTTTATTCTATTAATATGAGTTTCTTTATTGTGCTTTTAAATTTACAGCTGCGGCCTGAAACAGCTAATTTTGGTGGCTGGAATTTTCTTTAGCTCATCAGAATATGAAGTTTGTAGGAAATGTTAAAAATGATATGTTATGTAATTTTGTAATGTAATCTTTTAAAACGACGTTTATATTTGTGTTAATTAGTTGTGTAGATTGGTTGGTGGTAACTTTAGATAGTATTATTTTAACTTTCTTGTGTAAAGAGTTTAAATATATAATTTGTTACGGGAATTACACTTATTTATACTAAATATAAAGTTTAAATTTCAACATTGTTGAAAATAGTATTTTAGGAAATGTTGAAAAACTTGTTGAATATCGCATGTTACAACCGTTTGCAATTACATTTTTATATTTTCACGTTCAATTTTAAACTTTACATGAAACACTTACCATAATATCGCATATCGTTAATTGGATTCTGGTATAAATGTTCTTTTTTCTTTAGTTGAATTATCGCATGTTACATCCGTTTGCAAATATATTATGATCTTTTCACTATCTATTCTAAATGTTACACAAAACACTTACCATAATATCGTATATCGTTAATTATCTGCCGCTAGGGATTTCCACCGCTATGCTCGGGTACTCGTCTAGTAAAGAAGAAAAAGATGAAGGCTGCAATTCAAAGAAGATTGAGATCCCGGAATCAAGATTTTTTTTTCGCACAACACCTTGAGGACAAGGTGGTTTCAAAGGAGTTGGGAGTGTTACACCCTTTGTTTAGGATAAATGTCATAGTTTATTATGTCATATAATAACTATATTTATTTTATTATGTTTGAGTCTTAATAGGAAAGTATCGTTATCTTAGGAATAGTCTTGTATTTGACTTTGACTGGTCTTGTATTTGACTTTGACTTCATTCGATACAAATATATCACACCATTCATGAATGAAATAATCAAGTTAAAGATCAAAATTCTCTAGTCTTTTTCTCTATATGTTTAAGGAGTCCGCACACGCTAAAAGTGGTGCTACTATCCGATACAACCCTTAACAGGGTCGTATCATACTAGCTACACATTTGATGACGATTAAAAAAAGGCCCGGATTGAAATTGACACGAGATAGTTCAGTTATGCCACATACATCTCCGCAAACCTAATCCACTTACTCTACAACAAATAGTCTATATAACTAAGGAGGAGAGTTATATTGCATACAAAAAAAATGTTGGATACCAAAGGACTCATCTCCACTATCCATCTAAAAAGAAATCAATGGTTGAGAATAAAATGATTTTACTATTTCACCTATTTTTTAAAACTTAAATATCTCTTAAACAGTTAATCGTTAAGTGAAAAAAATATATCATCACGACGAGTATTTAATTATCTTTCTGTAGATATCCACTTTGATATACTTTCGATAAAAAATTATTTTCATTTTTTTCACGTTTTTTTCGTTGTTGAAACTTGCAAGAAAATATCATATGTGATTAAACACTAATTTGAATATTCGTATAAAATCACATATGATTTAACACTAACATCGAATTACATGTGATTGCATTAAAATTAAATATCATATATGATTTAACACTAATATTATATATGATTACACAAATATCATATATGATTTTATCATATATGATTTAACAGTAATATCATATGTGATTTAACACTAATATCACATGTGATTTTATTAGTGTTTAATCACATATGATTTCGCATGCAAGTTTCAACAACGAAAAAACAAAAAAAATATGTAAAAAGGTAAAAAAAGGAAATTTTTTTGTCGAAAGTATATTAAAGTAGATATCTATAGAAAGATAATTAAATGCTCGTCGTGATGGTATAGTGTTTTCGCTTAACGATTAACGTTTGAGAGATATTAACATTTGAAAAAAGGATGAAAATGGCTTTTGGGTTTAATCTTATCCATTGGATCAAGATGGAGATGGAGAGTGGGAATTAGTCCCTTGGTATCCATATAAACTTTGGTATCCAAATGAATTTAAATCTGACTTTACTCGCTATACTTGGGTTTACTTGATGAAGCGTAGGTCTGATTTTCTTACAATTTTCAAAGATATTAGAGCTTTTGTGAAAACTCAGCATTCGACAGTCATAAAGTGCTTTTGATATAATTTAGGGGTGGGGGTGAATAAATTTCTAATGATTTCATTGGCTTACTTAAATCAGATGGGACCATATATCAGACCTCTTGTAAGGACACAACTCAACAAAATGGTGAATCTAAAAGGAAGCATCGTCATCTTGTTCAGACAACTAGATCTTTTTTGTTATCCGCTTATGTTCTAAGTGTATTTTGGGAAGAGAAGACATTCTTACAAAATGCTCTAATGATTAATAGAATTCCAACTCCAAGTAATTCTGGTTTATCTCCTTTTGAGAAGTTGTATGGAACTTTGCCTAATTATTCTTCATTGCGTGTCTTCGGTTGTACTTGTTTTGTCCTAAAAACACACGTTGAGCGTATGAAATTACCTTCGAAATCAACTTTATGGGTGTTTCTGAGGTATGGTGTTAGTCAAAAGGGGTATTGTTGTTATGATCCGTTCGATCAAAAGTTGTATACCTCTCTCAATGTTGACTTTTTAGACCACATTACGTACTATTTTGTTCCCCCCGGGTTCACATAACTTGACACAATCTGAATTGTGACAATCCACATTTTCAGGTCATTTTACGTCAATAAACTCAAAATTATTTACTTTGAACTTTACTTTTAATTATAACCGTTAAGTTAAATCGTGTAAACTAAAAATCAACATTTAACGTAAACCGTCATTAAACAAATATGAGTTTACGTCAATTATGTGTTATATAATTATTACGAAGATAATTTATAACCTTTCATATTTTATTTTTATGTTTTACGTAAAACGCTTACGTTTTGCATAACGAGTTTTCATGCATGCATGCAAACCTTACTACCTTTTTATACTTAATCAATTATACATACATATACATAAAAAAAGTTAATCGCCCCATGATCTTCATCCCCACGTCTTACCTGACTAATGTTTTTATAACTTCCTTAACCTCTACACTATTTAAAATACATAATCACTTCATTAGTCATTTAACAAAAACACACACCACTCTTTTTCTCTCCCAAAACCAATCGGCATACATAGAAAAGCAAGAAAGAAATTGGTTTGGATTTTTTTTTGCAAGCATAATTTACAAGGAGTTCTTAAGGGTTATTAGATAATCAAACAAATTTGGGGTTTGATTTAAGCATTTCCATCCATCTCACTAAGGTTTTATATCTTTTCTTATACTTTCATTATACATATTTTGATTATGAACATTTCTATTTCCATGTATAAATATCACCATAATAGTTGTGTAAAATATTGCTTTCAACAAGAAATGGTACAAAATATATATGTAGTCGTAGTGGGCTGTTTTGCAAGTGAAATTCAAACAGGTTAAGTTATCTTTCTGGAATGGTTCACTTGAGAAAATAGAAAGTAGACCTTCTGACCTTTCTGTGGCCGCTTGAATCGTTAAAATCCGAGTTATAACGAGTAAGTTATGCTCATTTGAAAATTGGATAAAAATCTGCACATGCTGAAAAACTGCACTACAAACTTTCTGTGCGGTTTATAAAAAGATGTTTTTGACCCGTTTTGGGTCCGACACAAAAGAGAAAACTGGTAGATTATAATTTGCTGTTGAATCCTCGAATTTGAACTACCCATAACTCCTTATAACAAAGGAGATACGCCCTTCTAAAGTCGGACCATTTTTTTGAAAATTTAACAAAGGTTTCTCTGCACTTGCTTTACAATTTGAAAATGTTGCATGTTTAGATATGATTTAATTTGGTGTTTTAGGGCGTTCAGTTTCCGTTTAAGGTATAAAATTTTATGAATAAGGGGATAGTATCCACTTATATACATTTATACGGGTCGGTTATTTTATAAACATTACTTTTATATAAACATTTAGGACTATTAATTAAATTTGACGTTATGGAAAACAATAAAAATAGCGAATCAAGTTTTTTTTTTTTTTTTTTTTTTTTTTTAAAGTAGATAGACAGTTTAATTATTGACTACTTAAACTATTTTGAAAGTGTATATTTATTTATTTAAATGTCGAACTTTTCGTAAACATTACTTTTTGACTATAAAAGAAAACCCTAAATATTTAGTGCAAATTGGTAATATAAAGTTATAAAATAAAGTGTCATCATTTAATTTTCGATTGCAGTATTTTTAAATTGACCTACTTAATTAAAATAGGTTGCCGTTGCGGAAAACTTTTGTGGAGACCTTCTTTGTTGACTTCCTCAAAATCAATCTTTTCACTTAAGGTGAGTTTATAGCCCCGTTTTAAATTGTTTACAATTACTTTATAAATCTTGGGGAGAGATACATTTCTTTGTTTTTACTTATGGACACAAGTACTTTACTTTCTTTCTAAATGATTACTGATTTGCACTATGATAGCGATAATATCACTAATGCACGATTATCATGAACCATTAATTACTTTGAATAAGCGCGAGTGTTATAAATAGATCTATTGGGATTGACATCCTCGTTCGAGTAAGTTAAGCGCTTACTATTTTTAGAGGACCAATCTAACGAACGTATACCATGTCAGATTATGGGTGTCTCACTGAGGACACTCCCTAAGGTACTTTGATTGCAAAATCGATACTTTTATGTGTAGTCTTAATCGTCATGAATATAGCTGCGTATCGTAATTAATTTTTAGGACTATTTGTATTTGTTACAATACGATAATGCCTTACTAAACCTTGCGGTCCAACCTTATTACTTACTTAAACCTATGAACTCACCAACTTTATGTTGATATTTTAAAGCATGTATTTATCAGGTTCTTAATCGTTATGATGTATTTGAAGTGCATTGGAGTCATCATACATCAAGATCATTTTCATGAATTTTCTCTTATAAAACCGTCCTCGTTGCATTAAAAACTATGGATTCTTATGATGCAAACTCACGGGACCACTTGTCAAAAACTTATTTATTTTAAATGTATCAACGAGGATATCTTTTAAACGACTCATATAGAGGTCGTTCTCTTATATCATGTGCTTATGTATTATGGTGTAACGCTCCCAAATACCTCTTCGCTGCGACATATTGTAGGGGTGTTACAGATTGGTATTAGAGCCAAGGTTATAGAGAACTAGGTTGCATATTTTACCTAGACTATAACTGTTTTTTATAAAAAAATTACTTGCGCATAACAACTTTTTATATGATTTTTACATACTTGCCTTTCATGACTAATATACTTGTGCTTACAATAATTTCACTTGGCGTTATATTTTTTTTACGCTTGCCATTATAGATGTTCGTATACTTATATAAAACAATTGATTGTCACAGTACTATGACCACACCTCGTCCCACACCTTTTCTAAAACTACTCTCCTCACGTCTTGCCGGATTATTCACTCCGTGTGTCATACATATATGCATTCTGAAGATGAGATGACTCTGTTACCCATTTGACCACGCCCTCCATCATCATTTCGGATCACTCACCGGCTTTGTATGGTTACCAACTGGATTCTGGCAATGATTCATTAGACAGGTTCTGGTGTTGTGACTGCTGTAGTCACCTCCACACTTCTGACTTTCTCCGACATTCAGTTATACATACTATATTACTCTACCCTGACCACCTAACTACTGCCTTACTTTTTCAGCTCGACCAGGAAAGGAGATCCCTATGTCATCACCACCATTACCACCATCACTCTTGCCATCATCATCCTCACCACCATCATCACTCTTACCATTCTCATCTTGTAAGAGATCTAGATCGTCTTCATCGCCACCACTACCATTACCACGACTACCATTACCATCACCAGCAGTACTACCATCACCACCAAAGGTCATTCTTGAGGCCACAACTATGGCCACTCTTGGTAAACTTCATAGAAGAGTAGAGGCCCATTGTTGGACTTTTGTTAAGGATGGTATCAATACTTAGATTCACCAGGAGGGTGAGCCTAGATATAAGATGGGAGAGAGTTCTTTAGCTCAGATACACCTGATCACTGGTGAGCCTATTCACCGTACTATCCCTTTACTCGTTACGAGATTGGTTGGTCATGATGAGCAGATTGAGGAGATTCACGACCACCAGAGAGAGATCCCAACACAAAAGAGTGAGTCTGATGTGAGGATTGAGATCTTGGAGAAGGAGTTAGAGACCATGTGTAGCAGAGCAGAGGCTTCTGAGGCACGATTACAACAGAATAAGGTTGTCATACGAGAGCTCATGGCACACATCAGGAGATTGGAGGACCATTTCAGCGTATAGTCTACTAGATCTTTATCATTTTGTAGCTCCATTATTGTATCCTACTAAAACTTTAGTAGTACTCGGTTGGTAGTGTTGATGAGAAACTTGTACTCTTTTATTTAGGTAAAATGATGTATTAAGTATTAACCTATGTTGTTGGTTATGATTATGCTATTTTTGATGTTGACTTATTTATGCCATGGTTGCTTTTACCTTATCTCTTTGCGTGCCATGATTCTATCATGTTCATATGTTGTGCTTATTGTGGGTCGTGATGTTACTTTGTAGGAAATCTCACTACATATTATATATTTTATGATTTTGAAGAATAATGTCAGTTACGAATTAAGGATTAAGCATCACAGAAATTAAGCAGATTATAACTCAGCGAGTTGCTAGTGCGATTGAGACTATTGCAATCTATGAGACAAAGACCCGCGTGGCTCACGGACGCGATCGAACCAGACTAAACTCGGGCCATGAGATTACAAATGGAAAAGAATGATTAGCAACAAGAGGAATGGGAAGGATAATATTGTTGAAAAGCTCTTAGCTCAATAAAATAAAACGACAGAATCATTATTAGAGCACACACTGCTGGGCCGAGCAACAAGAAGGTTTATGCTGGGAAGCTACCCCACTGTAACAAGTGCAAGTTAAACTACACTGGGCGGTGCACTGTAAAATGTGGAAATTACAAGCGGATTGGTCATCTAACTAAGAGTTGTAAGGCTTCCGTCTGTGCAACCACACAAAGACCCACAGTGACAACCCAGAAGACCAAAGTTACCTGCTATGACATTACAAGTGCGATTGCCCAAAATGGAAGAACTATAACCCAAAGAACAAGTCTAACGTCATGGCATATAACGCTAATGCTTAGGAAGAAACCTCGTCTTACCTGGTGAGGCTTAAGTTGAACTATTTATGTGGGGTCCGTAACACTTCACATGAAGTTTTACAATCCCCTAGGTAGTGTACCTAATCGTTACAATGTAGTATAGGCAAGACTCGAGGGGTTGTTATCTTTCTCTGGGGGAATAGCACTGAAGGCTGGATCAAATGTTCACTAAGGTCTAAACGTTGATAGATGATTCTTTTTGTGTTTTTATATTTTATGAAAGCAAGTAAATTATAGTTTTAGAGAGGTTTGGTTTTAAGCTAATTAAACTAATAAACTAAATAACAGATATACAATGAAGCGTATTCACCTAGGATGCACTACTCCTTGCTAGCTATCCAATTCTACCTATTGCTTTGTCATACTTGAGATGTAATGTGTAAGTATTTCCTAGGTCATGAACGGATTATATGAACCCGTTGTCTATTTAATATTCCGTTAGGGCAACACACAAGTAAGGTAGTATGAAGACTATTACAAGACCCCTAATAGTATATTAAATGCATATGAAATAACTTATGTGGGATCAACAACATATTAGGCGGTAAGGTTTGCTTTAAAGATGTTACCGATGGTTTTTAACCCCCCCCCCCCATTTCTACACTAATCATGTTTCTCATAGACATGTATCAATGATATGAGTACAAAAGTGGCCTTTCTAATGACCTAACGCGCATATTCTTCAACAAGAAGCATATAGGATAACAAGAATTATAAACTACTATAATTACATAATTATATCTTTGAATCTGTCACAAACAACAAGATATAATCAATCAATGACAAGTTTCATGCATTCCAAAATAAATACTAGATGAATTAGCCAAACATACTTAAACAAGAGAAATCATAATCAACAAAAGGAATGGATGACATGAATTAAGATGTAAGTGATAATCAAACCATTACAAGATGTTTATGGATTGAATTAGACCTTCTAAGTTGCTAGAAAAACACCTACCCAAACCCTAGAATCGGACTTAGGGTTAGGGGCTGAATAAAAACGAAGTTATGAGGCTATATTTATAGAAGAACCATAGGTCGGCAATCTCGACGCCATCGCTAAAAACCCCGACGCCATCGCAGCGTCATTTTTTAGGTAGTTGTATATTTTCTCGCTGCGATCGCGGGGGCTGTTGAATCGTCAAAATCCGAGTTCGTATGAAGGAGTTATGACCAAAACAATATATGGTACTTCGCTCGCAAGTGAAATGATCTTCTCAATCTCGTGACACAAAATCTTCTAGGGTTTCTTTAGGTCGGCCACGTTTTGACACCGTTACCAAATCTCTAACATCGTCACTTCAAATGTCCTAATGTCGTCGCTTGAAACTCATGACGCCGTCTCCACACTCTGTATGCACAACTTCTTCAAGGATTTGGTGTAGAGTTGTAGTCTTGTCCGTTTCTTCTCCAAATGAGCCCAAGTCAAGTGTATTTCCTCCAAAAGCCATCCAAGTGCTAAAAACTTGAAAACAAATGATTAAGCACATAATTTGGGCATATTTGCATGATATAGAGGGTTAAATGACCCTGAAATAGTGTATAAAATGACACCTCATCAAATACCCATACACTTGGGATTTTCTTGTCCTCCTGCAAATAGGCTTTTCTACCTAGACAATAGCAATATTAAGGTCATTTAACCTAATATTTAAAAGCATTTTATAACACAACCTTCTAGACCTTGTAATTAAAAGCACGGAAAGTATATACTAGAACCTCACACAAGTGTTTGGTATTCTCTCTTTCACTCGATTGTATTATAAATTATAACATAATAGGGAAACAAAAAATCAATACTCATTACCTGTCATAGCATATAAATTACCATAGACTTGGTAAAGGATCAAACCTCCCTCGCTAGGCATAAGCATTATTCATTACTATCCAAGAGGTCTTTTAAAGGGTTGTGGGGTGTAGGTGTAAGATAACATTAATGGAAACGGAAAGAAAGAAGGATAGAAACGGATAAGTATACATTTGGGTTGGTGACTTTAGGTTGAATTTGGAAGTGGAAGAGTAAGAGTAAGCTAATTTATTTATTAAGAATACATGTTGTTTGGCTTCGTTGCTAAGCCAATTACTCAAAATATAATATACAAATCCACTAAATCCTACACCAATCTCTTTCTCTTTTTCTTTTCTTGACTCTATTATTAAACTTAGTTATAAAGAAGAATGGACAGACCGTCTTCATACAAGAAGGATTTGAAGAATTCTTCAGATAATGAACTTGTAACTTCTTTACTTTTTTATCTCTCCGAAATCTCATTTTGTTTTGCGTTATTCTGATTTAAAAAGTTAAAAATAAAAAGGAGAATTGCATATATATCCCTCCAAAAGCTCAAAATTGCATATATATCAAACTCAAAGTTATAATTGCATGTATATCCTTCTAAAAGCTCAAAAATTACATATATATCTAGCTTAAAATTAAAATTGCATATATATCCTTCCTCAACCATACATATGTTATTTATATAAAAATAACTATTTAATATGAATTTACAACTCTAAAGTCAATGATAATTCCAATTATAAAAAAAATATTTTTAAAATGACCTTTTCTTTTCTTAAAAATTTGTTGGTAGTAATATATACTTTCATTGTAAAAATACTTTATTTTTTTATACGTATATAACAATCATGATATATATTAATGAGTTTATTTCATTCATTCATATTATATATGATATAAGTTGATTTTTTTATGATGTTAAATATCGTCTTGATGTATTATTTTTTGTCATCAAGTTCATTTTGAACTTCGTGACATCGTACCTTTGAAACAAATGTTACTTTTGTTATTTATAAATATATAAATATCATAAGTTAGAGTTCATAATTATTTGAATAATTATTTTTATATATAAGACATACTGAAGGTTTATAAATGATATATATGCAATTATGAATGTTAAGAAAGGATATGTATGAAATTATAAAAGTTTATTAAGGATATATATGCAATTAGTATTTTAAGTTGAATATATATGTAATTTTTAGGCTTTTGAAAAGATATATATGCAATTATGAATTTAAGTTGAATATGTATGTTATTTTGAGCTTTTGCAGGGAGGCTTTGGTTCCATTGAGAAGGTTTTTAGATTGAGAAGAAATCTAGGCCATTGATACATTTAAATTTTGAGTAGAGTTATTTAAGAAACCCTCATTTTCTTGGATACTGTGGGACAAATCTCAGCCATTCATCTAAAAAAAGGGTGGAGATTAAAAACAAGTTTTGTATTAAAAATAATAATAATAAAGAAAAAAAGCGGAAGTATAATTTGGTAAAACACAATTACCCACGCACGGTCTCATTCTTCATCCGCCCTTTCATTTCAAAAACACACACCAAAAACACACACTACTCACACAGTTACACCGATCAAAAAACACACACAAACACACACACACAACCCAAGATCTAACCAAAAATCATCAAAATCTAAACAAAAATCATCTAAAAATGGAGGTAGAAGACGTCGGACAAGGTTTCGGTAAAAACCGGCGAAAATCACAATTAAATTCAAAGATAAAGGTATAAAAACACACAATATCTACATTTTTTACTATTATTTTGCATTTAATAATGTTTATAGAGTTTTTTGTTGAATATATTGTCATTTTAGTTGAAGTCATTGGGATTTAAATGAGAAAAATGTGATTTAACTACTGTTTATAGATGTTTATAGATGTTTTAATGATGTTATAGTGATAAGTTTTAACTGATTAGAAACGACTAGTTGATGATATTGTTAAGGAGTGATTTAGAGATGAAATGACGGCCCTAAGCCTTAGCTGAATGCTTAGCCGCATCATATGCCTTCGGCAAAGCCAGTGACTATGCCTTCGGCAACGCCGAGGCTACGCCTTTGGAAAAGCCGAATGCTATGCCTTCGCCAAACCCAGAGGCTATGCCTTCGCCAAAGGGAAAGGCTATGAATCTACAAAAAGCAGGCTAAGACGCAGGCTATTACTTAGGCAAAGCTGAAGAATAAGACAAATAAACAATGATTTGTTAGATAATATCATATATGATAAACTATATTATGAAACTGTAAAAAAGTTTTATAATATATCATATATGATACAAGTTAGGTTTTAACTTCAAAAAAACATAACAGATCACAATGCATGTGTTTAAGTATGCGGCTGAAACAAAACATAGCATGAAATTATGACAATCATATATGATAACTGAAAAAATATGTGCTTATTTGTATGTAGGTTCTTGTCTTTCGAAGAAAATTGAAAAAACTAAAATATCAAAAAGGAAAGCCGATGAAGAAGCCGCAGCAAAGGCAAGAGCAGAGGAAGAAGATGCTATAAGAAAATCAAACGAGAAAACAACAAAAAAGAAAATCAAAGAAGCTAAAAGAGAGGCTAGAAAGAAACTAGCTAAAAAGAAACAACCTGAAAAAGATACAGAGGAAAACGTATCAGAAAATGAAGGTAAATTTATATTATATAAACTACTCAACTGATATTATTGAATATCAAATATGATTGTCGATATGCTTATAAACAATTAATGAAAAAAATTGCAGAATATGATGATCAAAGTGATGACGTCGCTAACAAAGAAAAAACCGACGAAGAAGCTGCAAAAAGAAAAGCAGAATTATTAGCTGAACTAAAAGCTATCGAGGCAAGACTTGAAAAAAAAAGCTAAAGATGCAGCAGAAATGAAGGTACATTTGTTTGTTAAAAAACTACTGTATATCAAATATGATTAATAATTTGGTTTGTAAATGTGAAGATAATGATGTGAATGTCAATGAAAATGCAGATGAAGCTGACAATGAAGAGGATGCTGACAACAATGAAGAGGATGATAATAATGAAGAGGATGCTGACAACAATGAAGAAGATGATGAA
>BQNB010090804.1:3491-27050 GCA_026074375.1 Tanacetum coccineum | reverse complement strand
TTTTTTTTAATTAACTATTATTTAAATAAACTTATTATAACTAAAATAAAATTAATTAAAATTAAAACATTACATTAAAAAAAATACATAAATTAAAAGACATAAATTAAAATGCATAAATTAAAATGCATAAATTAAAAGACATAATTTAAAAAACATAAATTTAATGGCGTCGGTCGACTAGTTTGGTGGTAGATATTCGGCTCGGATTCGTTGCTTTTGGGTGAATGAAGGTTGAGTGGAACAGCCCGGATTCGAAGACGACCCCGGAATTTGGTTGGTTGGGTCGGTAAGCATACCGGAAATCCAATTCGGGTTGGGATTCATTTTTTTGAGTGAAAGATGAGAGAATTGGTATAGAAATTGTGTGTGAAGTTATAAAATATAAAGGGGGTATTTATAGGATTTTTGAAGGGGTAAAAATAGGATTTTGGGGGTATTTTTTTCAAAAATCCGCTCCCCCAACGGCTCCAAACGGCTACTTATAAAAAAAAAATAAAAAAAATATCGATCGCGTGGGCTGTTAGCCACGGCGCGAGAGTGCTTGGCGCGAACCACGGAGTGGTGCGCCATGGCTCAATCTCGCGCCATGGCTTGGCACCAAGCCAAAACGCCACCACTCCGACCCCTCAAGTAAGACTGCTATAAAAATGTGCTTTTTTCATAGTCATTGGTTTATAACTTGAGAATATGCAATCCGAGTAGTTTAAAATGTCAGTATAGACTTATCAAAGTTGAAGCATTAATATGTTCCATATTAATTTCTGAATTATGGTACCCTGATACATATCTTAAAACATGAACCACTCCATGATATTTATATTGCACGCTGGATTTGTAATTTTAAAATCAAGTCTAACCTTTGTTCACATTGTCGCTAAAGTCAAGTCTTCTTGAAATGACTGACTTTGCTAAGCTTATATGAGTTTAGGCTGATTAGAATATGTTCTTTTGCGGGTTACAAGAAAATATTTACTTTGTTTGAACTTTGAAGGTGCCAATTAGAATACATATAGGTGGAATTTTTGTTTGTTTCATTTTAGATGTTTCATGTAATTCTATAATCAAACTACTTTCGGTATGTATTTATGTGTGTGATGTAACCTTGGATTTTGTTGATTAAAATATGTTCTTTTGCAGGTTACCAGAATATATTTACTTGGTTTGAACTTTGAAGGTGCCAATTTGAAGGTTACGAGAAAATATTTACTAGGTTTGAACAGGTACTCTTTCTCTTAAAATTCATTTGATTTAACAGACCTTATGTGTATTGTTGTTATTCGGTTATTAGTTAGTTTTGTTAAGTAGTGTAAGTGATGAATTAGTGATTGCATGTTTTACTTAATCAATTAAATCAATTTGACTTAGTAGTGTTGTGGGATGAGATTGCTTTTTTTTATCCATCTTCTGTTCTAGCGGTGTTTGCTTTTTTATCTATCTCAGCATAAGCATCCATTTCCAATTCGACACATGATTGTTCTTTACTATATTTACTATCTCAAGTATTTGTATCGTCTCAGCATAAGCATCCATTTCCAGTTAGACACATGATTGTTCTTTACTATATTTACTATCTTAAGTATTTGAAGTTCTAGCTATGGGCGAGGTTAGTTTTGGCTGTTATTTACCATTCACATCTTCACTACGTTTCAAAGTCGTTGAGGTAATTAGTCTTATGAACGATTCTTTTTTTATTGATGTTTAGATGTTCATTCCTTTTTTTCTGTTAGAAAATATGATTTTACATATGTATCCTTATTTTGTTTTCAGCTAATCGACATTGGTTGAGAAGATCACTAGATTTGAAAAAAGAGGTATTTTGAATGCTTTTTTTTCTGTAAGTGAATTCTTTTACTTGAGACCCCTTAATTGGTTCGTTTTTTTTACTAACATAAACCAAGCATGATCTCTAATTTCTAAATAAAAAAAACCAACATTTTGTATAGTGTATGCTTGAAACTGCTACATGTGTTTTTTTAATAGAAATGCGTATAACAGATTGTTGGTTGTTATATAAAATTGGCTGTTAATATAACATTTTGTATAGTGTATGCTTGAAAATGCTACAAGTGTTTCGTCTGCATATGGGTACTTTTTTTCTCCAAGTTTACATAGTTTCAGTTTGGTAACGAGAGTTTTTTTTAAGTCTGGTATATGATTGTTTTGTTGGAATATGTCCATCGTAAATAATATATGTCCGAATTATTTATTCGAACCTAAGGGGACGCACACGTTAATACGTAAACAATGTTTAATTAGTGTTTTTAGTAAATGATAAATAAATATATTAGTTAAATGTTTAATAGTTAAACATTAAGGACTAATATGCAAAACGCGAAAAAGGAAAGTGAGGGTTTGCCCCCTTTTCCCTTTGGTCGGCCGAACCCACAACCCAAGAGGGTTTGGGCTTGCTTGCTTGTTCTCCAAGATTGTGTAGGCTATATAAGGAGGACTTGAGGTTCATTATTGGATATGTGTTTTGTGAAAAATCCTTAAAACCTCTCCCCTCTCTCCTTCCTTTGTGTTCGACCGAAACCAACACCCCTAAGGGTTTGGTTTTCCTCCCTTCTAGCGATCGGACCAAAAACAAACACCCTTAAGGTGTGTTGTTCGTATCGGTATCACCACAAGGTGGTTTTGCTCACGTGTTGATTTGATTCAAGTGTCGTGGTTTTCGTTTGCTAAAACACTACTAGTACTAGCATACTTCATTGTTTGCTAAGAACGTATTGTGTGTGAAAGCTTAGAGAGATCTTACTTTAGATCTTGGTGGTTTTGCGTGTGACATTATACACACGCGTATATAGAAGACGGTGTTAACGGTTACCTTTAAACGGTGTATCGTTTCGTGCTAAAAGGTAATCATCTTTTATCCGTGTTTTTTTTTTGAACGGCAACTTTTATTAAAAAACTAGCAAGGAGCTAGCAAAACCATTACAAAGAAATTAGATAAGGATGTTGTAACCAACTATCCCAACTAAAAGAACGATTACACCTTGAATGACACCATAAAAACGTACGAGAAACAATGTCATCAAACAAAACATCCTTCCGAGGATTTTGAGAGGAAAACAACACCTGATTACGAAAAAACCAAATGCTCCACCACGCTGTGTAAAAGACCCCTTCCAATATAGATTTAAGGAACGAATTCAACCTGATGGCCTTGAACCACGATAGCCATTCAATATAAGAACCAAGAGGGGACCAATCTATATTCCACCACCGGCAAATACGCCTAACAATATTAGTAACCAAACAACACTTGAAGAAGAGATGTGAACAATCCTCTTGGGCAGAAGTGCAAATTGGGCATACAGAATTTGGAACAAATACTCCACGATGCAATAAGTTATCCCGTGTAGGTAGACGATCCAAATAAAGCTTCCAAGCGAAAATGTTGACTTTGATTGGAACAAATTTGACCCACCTTGTAGGAGTATCAGCTTTCGGGAGAAAGAAATCATCAAGGTGAACTCGCACATCTCTAACCCTGAAGACCCCATCCCCGTTCAAGTCCCACGTCCACCTATCATCTATATTAGACAATATCACATTTTGAATAACCTCTTGTAAAAGATCAAGTTGTGACGCCTCAGCACCCCCTCTCACACTTCGCCGAAAAGAAGCAGATATCGAATAACAATTTCTCAAGCCGCCACCAATAGCCAGACTTTTATTATTCTCGAGGGCGTAAATACAGGGAACAAATCGCAACCAAACGAGTAAACAACGCTATCCATAAATCCTTCCAGAATTTCGTAACAAAAGGGCCGTTGCCCACAATAACGATGACAGTGAGAAATAGCAAATCGCACAACCCCACATTTGTAAGTCTAAAAAATTCTCGACGGGATAGTGATCCAGATTTAGGAAATAAGAAAGTTAGAAGTAGTGGGTGATAATGTTTCCAGATGAGAGTTTAAATATGTTGAGACAAATTTGTGATGGGTATAATGATTTGTTAAATTCCAAATCCACTAAAATAGCAGAGAGAGCCCTATTTAAAGAGCATGAAAACATCGAAACAACATCCCCAATATCGATCGAATCCGCCATTCTTCTTGAAGCAAGGATTTCAGAACCATTTTACCATGACAATTTTCCTCTCAATCGCAATGAACATACATTAAAAAAATTCCTACGAATAGATTATTTCCACAATCCAGCATATGCAAAACCGAG
This sequence comes from Tanacetum coccineum, assembly GCA_026074375.1. Lineage (NCBI taxonomy): Eukaryota > Viridiplantae > Streptophyta > Magnoliopsida > Asterales > Asteraceae > Tanacetum > Tanacetum coccineum. Next base: position 22,865 of record BQNB010090804.1, on the reverse strand, counting down.
TTCGGCATCTTGTAAATGGACATGTTATAAATAGGTGTCGACCCAAGAACTGATCTAAGAAGGGTGAACCTACCTCCAATAGATAAAGCTTTGAGTTTCCATCTTAGATACACGAGCCTTAACCTTAAATCGATATCCTCTCCACCTGAACGATTCGTTTAAATTGGAAACAGTGTGTTGTGAATTTACTTGACGCAATTAACCGGCCCGAACCATAAAACACCTAAATATCCTGTTCTCAAAAAGGGGTCTTCATAGTAGCACAACCAAGGTTCTCCGCAGCAGCTAGAATAACCTCATTAGCGATCCCGACTCCAAGAAGATGACTCTTCTTTAAGTTAATATTGAGACCAGATAATAAAGAAAAACAGTGTAGAATTTTAGTAATACCCGAGAGGTTGGCATTGGACCATTCTCCGATAAAGACCGCGTCGTCCGCATAAAAAAGATGTGAAATCGAAAAAGACGTTCCAATTTTGAGACCCGTGAAAATACCCGCTTCAGTGGCCCTGACAAAGGATAAGTGAAGCGTTTCCATTACAAGGATAAATAGAAATGGAGCTAGCGGATCCCCCTGCTTTAAACCACACTCGAAATGGAATTCAGAGGTTGGACTCCCATTGAGCAGAACCGACGCTGTGGCAGATTGTAAACACCCTCGAATCCATGAGCACCATTTAGAGCCAAAACCAAAAGCTGTAAGGATATCCTGTAGGAAGTCCCATCTAACCGAATCATAGGCTTTCGCAAAATCTACTTTAAATACCATCGCTTGTTGCTTCTTATACTTGCACCAAGATAATAATTCATTAATAATGAACGGACCGTCAAGAATTTGCCTATTAGGCAAAAAAGCAGATTGTACATCTGAAATGAGGTCTGGAATAATTAACGAAATACGATTAGCAAGAATTTTGGTGATAACCTTGTAGAGACAACCAATCAAGCTAATCGGCCGGTAGTCGCTTACGAATTTGGGATCCTGAATTTTCGGAATAAGCGTGATGAAAGAAGTATTGCAACCTCTAGCAAACGAACCCTTGTCAAAAAACCACACTACCGCATCATATAAGTCTGTTCCAAGGAGATCCCAATATTTACGGAAGAACTCAAATGTAAAACCATCTGGGCCAGGAGATTTATTGTCCCCGCATCCCCATACCGCTTTTCGCACTTCCTCAATAGATATCGGACCCTCCAACTCTTCAGCCTGATTAGTATCCAAACGTTTAGGGAACGTAAAATTAAGACAACATCTGTTACTAGTTGGAGTTTGAAATCTACTAGCAAAATGTGACTTGAATTCTTCTTTGACGCGAGTAGGATCATCCACCCATTCACCGTCAACCATAACACCTTTAATTGCCAAATTAGCACGCCTACGATTAATCACTCCATGGAAGAATTTTGAATTTTCGTCACCCTCAACCGCCCATTTAATCTTCGCCTTTTGAATGCCCTCACGAGTATTGGAAGCTTGGAAATCATTGATTTCTTTTAAAAGATTTACCCGCGACAAAAGGATATCATCATTGGCGTCCCCACTATCGACAATCTTATCAATATCTTTCAAATTGGCACGGAGATTATCAATATGACCGGCATGATTTTTTTTGTAATTACCTATCCAAATCCGAATCTCCTTTTTGAGAAGTTGAAGTTTTTTTTTGAACCGAATCATCACATTACGATCATCAAGAGCAATATTATTCCATGTCGTGAACACCATTTGGTCAAAACCTTCGAATCTAAACCAAGCATGATAAAAGCGAAAAGGAGTCGGCCCATAATCTGTAAAAACTTCACGAAGAAGAATAGGCCGGTGATCTGAAAGATGGCGATCAAGACAAACGGCCGATAAATGTGGGAAAGAAGAAAGCATCCCGTCATTAACAAAGAACCGATCAAGTTTACTCATTTTCTTGAACGAAGGATGGGTCCAAGTAAAAGTAAAACCCTCCAGTTGAATTTCAATTAGTTCCGAGTTAGAGACAAAACCGTTGAATTCATTAGCACCTTGAACATTAAAAACTGACCCCAACCGATCTTCCTTACATCTAACCTCGTTAAAATCTCCCATGACCATACACAAACCATTCCATCTACAAACTAAAGATGCAATATAGTCCCAAAGGATACGTTTACTTGTAACAGATTGTGGAGCATAAATAGAAATCAACAAGACTTTCTCACGTTTAGGAATCCACGTACCATAAAGAGCAACGAAATTATCTGACAAAATATGGTGATCCTTGCTGAAGTAACACGGGTCCCATACACATAAGATTCCCCCTGATGCACCGACCGCTTCACTAAAAATATACTCGAAACTATAATTACCCCATAACGCTTTAATCTCAATCTCCGAAATACAATCCATTTTTGTTTCTTGTATAGTTAAGAATGTCACCTTATGAAAATTGTTTAAACCCTTAATCCAATCTTTCTTGGCCTTGGATCCGAGGCCTTGAATATTGATAGACAAGCAATTCATTTAAAACCATTCCGATCTCCTTGAGAATCTATAATACTCATCATATCGTTTATACATCCTTCCATGTTATAGCCCATAGCTTGACCGACCTTGATAATATCATCAAGGATCCCCAACACGGAACCACCTTTTTCAGACTGGTTATCAACTCCAGGAGAAGGAACATTAACATGTTGAGCATCCTCCATGACACGTGAGCTAATACCTTCTGAGCCACATTGTGAAAAGGAAATGTCCTTTCCGTGCTCGTCTAGAACTGGACAGTGTGACTGATCTCTATCCGGCGTAAAACCAGGTGGAAATGGAATGCTGGAGTCCTTCTCAGCAGCTGCATCAACTTTACCATAATTATTAATAAGCTCATTTAGCCCAAACAAATCACTGGAAACCTCCTGTTCATCTCCATCATGTTTGTGATCAAGGTTCTGGTCCATATTAATTTCCTGATCTCCGAATATGGTGTCGGAAACACCCTTGACCTCACAATCATCGTCCCCATTCATCTCCTTAAAATTCTCATCATTATTTCCATCGGCATTTATCCTTGTTAATTAATGTGTTCTACATATGTTCTTTAATTCCGCTGCGTACTCGTGTTAATTAATTGTTAATTAGGTCATAAAACCCAATAGTGGCATCACGAGTTTTCTCTAGATCTCTCCCAACCATTTCTCTTTCTCTAACTTTATCTCTCTAAGATCATAAGTGGTGTGAGATTGGAACCAACATTAGGCATCAGAGCTTACGTGTGGATCTTGGTTGATTTTGTGGTTAATCAAGATCAAATTCCTGTGTGTAAATTGAGAAAAAAAATCAAACCCGAAATTTTGTGCTTAGATGTTGTGAATGTTTATGTTATTAAGCAAGATTAGGCATAAGGTAGGTAAATTGTGCAAGAGGAAATCAAGCTAAAAGGTTCAAAAAGGGTGATTATTAAGGCGAATTTTTGGTGGAAAAAAATCGTATTTGGTTCGTCGTTTTTTGCGTTTTTGGACTTTATGGCAAATTCATGTTGCGTTTAGATGTTCTTCATGTTTGGTTTGATTTTCTTTCATGTTGCGTTTTTGATGTTCTTCATGTTGCGTTTTGTTTTGATTTTTTGGTTGCGTTTTGGTTCATTGCGTTTGAATGAAGGTTGCGTTTGAAGAAATTTCATTGCTGTTTGAAGGTAAATGTCATTGCGTTTTGAAGAAATTTCATAGCGTTTTGACCAAATTTTCATTTGCGTTTTGAAGAAATTTCATTGCGTTTTTTTGACCAACTTTCAATGCATTTTGAGCATAAATTTCATTTGCGTTTTGAAGAAATTTCATTGCGTTTTGACCAAAATTTCATTGCGTTTTGACAAATTTCATTGCGTTTTGACCAAGATTCATTGCGTTTTGACCAAAGTCACTGCGTTTTGGTGTCACTGCGTTTTGGTGTCATTGCGTTTTGGTGTCACTGCGTTTTGGTTAAAGATAGCACTGCGTTTTGACAAGAAATCTTGTGTGAAGAAGAGGGTTTCATTTTTAAAACAGCATAAAACACTTTGATCCGTAAGTCCGTTTCAGTCCCGTGGACCTCTCAATCAAAGAGAAAAACGTGTACGGATCACGCTGTAACCATCCATTGCTAGTTAAGGTTTTTCAAGGCCCATAAAGCTGGTATTACTTATAGAGTTTTGACATTTTTCATATTTTTGGAATTGTTGTTAGATTGTTTTTGTTCTAGCTCACGGTTCCCATATGTATTTGTTGAACCCGTTTCATTTTGAGTGAGCCTATTTAACCAAACAGCTTTGACCTAAGCCAAAAAAAATTATCTGTTTTTAGACAATTAACCATCAATTTGGCCGCTGATTCGATTATTCATTCACGGTTTTCTATTGATTTATAATATCCGTTAATCTTTTATCGGTTTTAATCATTGCTTGTATAATCCCACTTTTTTGTGAACGTTAATTGCATTTAAAACCACAAACACAATCACATTACTACCTAAGATCCTAATTTTATTCACACATCGAATTTCAATGGAATTCTTCTAATTCTAATTCAATAAGAGAGAGAGCTTCAACTGACGTCAACGGCTCGCAATCAAAGGCACTCCTATCTGCTTGACATGTTTGAACAACTCGAGACCACATATCATGATCTATATATCCTTAATTGCCCTTATGTGGTTGATGCATTTAAACCAGCGTTTCCTCATTCTTGGTGAAGGAGCATCAGACTTTCAAATTAAAGATGTTTCATAATTGGATCTGTGAAGGCTACAAACTTGAAAAAGGGAATCTTCATGGGTGTTAATGCAAAGACCTTGTCTTTCAAGCACTCAGAACACAGTTCAAGGAATTTCTTGCCTCCAAAGGGTAAATGCAAGGATCTTCTGGAATTCAAGGTTAGGCAACAGAGCTTCTGAAAGACTTCACGCGGTGAACCTAGTGCGTTACAGACGTGATTTACTTGAGAACCTGGGTTTACACTTGAAGCGTCATTCATAGAGCTGTAATACATACGTTAGATTACCAGCTACAGTCATAAGATGCTTCAGATAAATCTAGTTAAAGCAGTGGATGACAGTCTGAATGTTCGAAAAGCGTTGGATTGTGGTCAGAAAACCACAATGCACTCGCAAATCAATGAATGAAACTCTAGTTACAAACAACACCGAGAGTTTGGTCACTGAGAGTACAACATTAGAGGCTAATTTGAACACGGACGTTAAAGCATTGGATGATGGGTCGGTTATTACTGAAAGCAGCGAGACAAAGTCAGATATGCATGATACAAGCAGCAGCTCAAGGACTTACATCACACATGTTGTGGATGCAAATATCAGACCATAATGACCACGTGCCATCTGCTGAGATTTCATTTTACTTGCTCCACATAATGTCCTTGCTAATGATCAAAAGGGCATACTGATCCAATCTGACCAAGGTATTATGGAACATATTGTTGGAAAAGGTTGATAGCAAATACCACTCCGAATTCACAAATATGTGTCATAGGGGAGGAGAGATTTTGACCAGGATGCTAAACTATTTCAATGCAAAAAAATTCCCTTTGTTAAGGGCTGAGTTTCTCAAAACAAATGATATGGTTGAAAAAGAAGACTTTTAATGAACTTTCAAACAGATTTCTACAACTTGAAAAACATTGCATTTCACTTGAAATTTCAATGCAACAAAAGGAAGAAAGTTTTCAAAGTAACAAACCATGTAAAAACCAGGACGCTCCTGAGTTTTGTGAATTTTTTGAGATAAATGATTTGAAAGCTCAGCTACAGGCCAAAACCACACTAATTTGCAACTTGAAGAATCAAATTAAAAGTGTGAAGGAAGAAAGTAATGAAGCAAGGTTTTTTAACATGACATTTGATGTAATTGTAACAATATTTAAACTTCAAATTAGAACATAAAGTGGCTAAATTATTAAGGAAAATGAGCATTAAAACAGTCTTACAAAGAATTTATTGATTCTATCCAAAAGGACACGAATCAGACGAATGATCTGATGACTCACTGGATTGATCAAAGTAAATAGTAAGACTGTGAAAAATGCCTGATTTAAAAGCTCAGATTAGGAAAATGTTTTTGCGAATGTTGCATTGAAAAACGAATTAAGAAAGTTAAAAGGAAATAGTATGGATACTAAGTTTGCAAAACCATCAGTCTTGGGGAAACCGGTTTTACAACCACTCAGAAACCAATCAGTTGTTAGACAACCAAATGCGGTTTTTTAATCTGAACGACCTACTTTTCAAAAAACCACGGTTTGACCTTCCTATAGTGATGTGAATGACGTTTTGTCAAAACCAGTCACTCCTTATTATTTGCCTAAAGTTCGAGAATATGTGCTTGCAAAACCTCATCACGTGATTGCACCTGGCTCATCTAGGAATAGTCAAGGAAGAAAAACGTATGGTTAAAAGATGATTGGCTCATAATCACCGATCTAGAGGAAGTAGGAAAAAAGGACACTTAAGGAAAGAAAATAGGATTCTAAAAACCTTAGTGTGATGCATACTACTAGGTCTACAAAACACTACTAATGGCAGCAAACAAATACTTAGGAGTAAAATCAAATATCTAGGAGTTGGCCGGTATCTAAGAGTAGTTGTGGAATGTCAATGGATGTGTCGCTGGAGATCACTTAGGAATTTAGGTCTTTTTTCTGACTCAAAAAATGTGTTTGTTCGGGGGGATTGGTCATAAATATAATCTTAATACAAATCATATGATTGTATAAACAAAGATCCTGAATATGGTGAATTCTCCGTGCTAAAGTTCAGGCTCCCAAGATCAAAAAACAACAATCCGTTGAACAAAGAACCACACTCATAAACCTGGTAGGCGAATGGTAGTTGGACAAGGTTTTCTCTCAATAAGTCTTCGTGGTGCATGAGAAACCACACACTCTAGATCTTATCTTAGGTGGAACCAACGGGTAGAATTTTCAGATGTTAGTCTTGGTGGATACTACTGGAAAGGTGATTCTAGATAGCACTACCAAGTTGACAGTTGAACCTCCAAATGGTTCAAATGATGATATCACTAACCCATATTGATGCAATCAACTCTTTATGTTATGTGCAGGTACATCTAATCAAGTGCCGGTACATCTGTCAATCCTATAAAGGAAAGACTCGGAGTTTGGTACCAAAAAGACTGATATCTCATACGTCAGGAGTTCAAGGAATTCAAATATGATGAACATGCTTCAAATGACGTTTGGACAAAACAGTTCAAGCCTCGTTCTTTATCAAATGTCGTTTGTTCACACCAGTTCAGGCCTCGCTCTTCAACGATGGATGTCGTTTGGACAAAACAGTTCAAGCCTCGTTCTTCATCAAAAGATGTTTGGACAAAACAGTTCAGACCTCGTTCTTCATCTTGATGATGTTATTGGACAATAAACGGTTCAAACTCGTTCCTTTAATGTCAAATGGCGTTCTGTTGCATCCTTTCAACCCTGTTCCTTAAGTAAAAGAAGGTGTACGCCTTCAGAGAAAAGGAGAGTGTACGTGGTCAGTGCATTTATCCTTGATAACGGAATAAGAGAAATCTTTTCGGTATGAGCTAATTTACAAAAACATTCCAAGTTTTGAGCTAATGGTTAATGGCTTGTAATCATACTGTTAGATTGCAACCATCTTCAGTCAAAAGGAAATCGTACGTTTTGTGCATTTACCTTAATATCGAAAAGAGAAATACTTTTCGGTATTGAGCTTACTTTCGAAACACTCATGTTTGTTAGCTCAAGTCGATGGGCTTTGTTTATTCTTCTGTACGGAATCCAGTTTTTCAAAGAAATAGGAGAGTGTAACGCTTCAGTTGCGCTTTATCTTCAAAAGAAGAGAATCTTTCTGTATGTTTGTGTTTGGAACCATTCTTCATAACAAGCTTATATTATTCCCATGCTTGTTTGTTAGTTAAGTGGACCAACGTACATCAGCTGGTATTATAATTCACTAGATCAAAAGGGCAGCGCTATGCAATTTTTGAAGGGAGAATAGTGAATTAATGTGATTAAAATGTTTACTCTGAGTGCTTGATCCTCGGAAGGCCTTAGGATCACTCTGCATGACAAACTTCATCCCAAAAACCAGACTTAGCTTTGGAATTAGGTAAATCTATCAGCTAATGAAGCTGAAGAAAGAACAGTGTTGCAAGAGAAGTTTAATGCTACCATGCAAGGAATGGTGTTGGACCAGACTGGATCAAACTCTGGAAAATTACATGTGTCTCTTGCTGGACCAAACCCTGAGCACATGGATGATTGAATTCCTCGCGACAGCCTACCCAAAGGTTCATGAAAACCTGAAGCTCATAACAGACGAACCGTGACATCGGAGAAGAAATCAGAAAGTCATTCTGGGTTTTATGTTCTTCCATGAAAAATCTCGATGTCATTAGAACTTTGAAGGATCAATTTCTTTATGACAAAACCAACCGAAGATGATCAGGAGAAATCTAAAGTTATAAAGGAGTCTGATTCCACCATACCTGATCCAAGTCATCAGACAGTAACGTCAAATCTTCCAGTGATTGCTCCCTTCACAGATGTCTCATCTATAAGCGTTCGTCAACTGGTCAATACTCCATCCAATCAACATGGAAGCTTACAACAATCATCCACACCTCTCCCTGAATCACTCCATTCAATCTCCCTTCAGCTAAAAAGAGTGGCCAAGATTAGAGCAGAGACGTCTGAAGAGTCTGGAAGATCTGATCACTTCTACCGATTTCTTGGCTTCAATCAAAATCCAAGTTCCTAAGTTGTTGATAAATATCTAGGAATAAAACTTGATGATGCTCTCCTTAAGATTCTTAAACAACACACTGCAGATTTAATCGAGAAATACTCTGCGCTGCCTGGCCCAGAGTCCATCAAGAATTAAGAATCTGAAAAGAGTCTAAAGGAGATTATCAGAACCAAAAAGGAACAAGGTGAGGGAGAACAAGATTCACTTACTCCATCAGGTCAACAGACAAGTGGCTCTTAAAGATTTGATCTAAAGATGTGCTCTATCTTCTACCATGTTAGAATTAAGAATGCAAACAGAAAATCCGGCCAACTCAATTCTATTCCATGCTCTTTATGGAGCTTTAATAAGCAGCATGAAAGATTGCCATGGTATATAGAAGTTGCAGTCAAGGTTAAGACCACAAGGAGAAAGCATGACAGTGATGATGAAGAAGATGGACGATGATGATGAATGCCCTTCAGCTGGATCAAACCAGGGTAGTGTCAGCAAAGAGAGAAGAACCCGAATCTACCACTTCTGGGTCAGCATCAGCATCCTTCGAAAGATGATCACTCAAAGTCAAAGAAACATGGGAGTCTGATTGCATCTGCTTTCATACAACATCAGCTCTTACCTCTACTGGATGGAAGATCACTGACACAAGTCTGATGCATATGCTGAATCTGAACCTGAGCCCACACAAAAAAAGGACAGTCTGGTATTGCTTTCTGAGATTCCTTTTTTGTGTCAAAGAAGAGGTTTCTAATTCGTCTAAGAAAGCTCAAGGGTATTCAAACTCTACATCCTTGCTGAAAAAGAGGCTGTGACATAATGAAAGCTCTCAAGGAAAGCAAGAAAATGAGCAAGAGATAACCTGGAACTGGAGGCTCAAATGAAGGAACTGGTAACATACTAGGGGTTCCTGATAAGTCCACAGTCATCTCTAGAGCCTCAAGTGAAGGAACTGGATCCAAGCCAGGGGATCCTGATGAGGAAAAGCTAATTCTTTAGTGGGAAGCAGATGTGGTCAGTAAACATTTTGACAGAGATGATAATGCTGGGGATGATAATGAGGAAACGAAACTAAGCATGAATCTGATGAATTTTATAAGTAAAAGACTGAACCGGGAAAAATATATAGAAACCGAGTTGAATCCATGGTCACTGTTCCTATCCAACAAGTTTCTTCTATTGTCCTTTACTGATACTTCAGTCATCGATATCTCATCTCCTAAACCAGTATTCTCTCCTGTCAAGAACTCATTTCATTATAAACTTTCACCACCATCATCCGCAATCAGCAAGAGCAATGCAGTTTGAAATGGTCCAGTCACGGCTCTGACACACATCAGTTCAGGACCCGGTCTCAACTTTTGGACTCCTAGAAACAATCAGTTCTGGAATCGTACCACAACCTCCTTCTCCAAACCTAATGTTCCACCAAACAAAGAATGACTGGGATTTGTTATTTTGCCCTATGTTGGATGAGTACTTCAATCCTTCTACAAGTACCTAATGAAACCACTCAAGAAGAACAATCTCATGTTATTCCTACTAGTGTTGAAGAAGATGATCATGGTATTGAAGTTGCACACATGGATAATGATCTGTAATTTGGTCTTCCAATTTCCTGAACTTAGGTTATGAAGAATCCTTCTCTTCCCGAATTTGTTATCCATACCTTCATTGCATTCAGTAAATAACCACTAAGAGCACATCGAAAAAAAATAGGACCTCAAAGGATCATCCGCTTGACAAGATTATTGGTGATCCTTCCAGACCGGTATCCACAAGACTCCAACTACAAACCGAAGCCCTGCTCTGCTACTATGATGCTCTCCTCTCTTCAAGTGAATGCAAAAGTTATAAAGATGCATTAACCAAATCCTGTTGGATTGATGCCATGAAAAGCTTTATGAGTTTGAACATTTGAGATTTAGAAGCTTGTACCTCGTTCTAGACTCAAGTGTTTGTTGATTTTTTTGACCTTTTGAAGTGGAATTTATAGGTGAAATGAGATGAACTGGAGGTGTTATGAAAAACCAAGGCAAATCAAGGAGCAAAAGGAAAATGGAGGGTCAGTGGTTGGCTTTATTCGTCTGGTACAGAATTTCAGCTGGCAGATACCTTCTCCTAACCTGTTAGGACAAGGAAAAACTTGATTTCTCATGAAAAGGTTGGAATGCAATGGCATGCCTCTAGAAACGATGAAAAAGCTGGCGGACGAAACTGAAGAGTTATGGTGGTATCTCTTCATGTATCATATGTAATTATAAAACGTTTTCAAAAACAAGTAAAAATATTAAATCAGAAAATACCAAAATTTGTTTTTCATGACATGTCCTTCATGGCATCGATAAGATTTAACGGCGTTAGAAATGTCATAAATAATGACACGGTGCTGTTAAATTATAAAGTTCGAACAGAAAGTTTCAAATGATTTGAAAACATGTCAAAAATGGCTTGCTTATTATTTCTGATATGCACCCGTTTCTCAAATATGAGGAAAGCTCGTCGCCCAAAAAGTCGGCTTTTCTGTTCCTAACAACGGTAGTGATTATGTTCTCCCGGGCATGGATTATGTCCATTCCGTGCACCCTCGATCTAATGTACGCTTCAGTGCATTATTTCTTGATAAAAGAAGAGAAGTCTTCTTTTTAACCAAATAATTTTTCTTCTATGATTCTTCAAAAATTATTTGTGTTAACCATGGTGGAAAAGGTGTTGTCTTTCAAAACTTAATCTGTCATCTAAGTCTCTCATCAGAAAAAGATTTTAAAAGAATTTTCTATCACTCAAACAATGTCTACAGCTCTTTAAATAGAAAACGGGACATTATTTGAGGGGGAGAAAATGTGCTAATAACTCTTTCAAAATGTGCTAATAACTCTTTCAAAAATGATTCTTTTAATAATCAAGGAGTAAACGGAAAAGGTTTGACAATAACTGATCATGATTTAAAGGGGAGTTAATTAATTTGAACTCATTTAGTCTTTAGATGTTATGTGTTTCAACCTTTAGGACTTAGAATGAAAACATATTGTAATTAGGTACTTTCCTGTTTACGTACTTCAGTAAAGTTCTAGCATTGCTAGTGGTATATGTTTGATAACCTGAATATTTTTTTTCTCTAAAAAAAATATTGAATATTCATAAATCAAGTTCGGGTTAATATTTGAAAGTTACTGTACTAATAAATCAGAATCAATTTTCGACATCACAAACAGATTTTCAAGAAAATTCGACCACTTGATCAAATACAATAGATCTTTAAATTGAATACGGGTCTTTGTTCAAGGGGGAGAAAGTGTTTTTGAATTATCTTCAACATGTCACGGTAATTATATGGAAAAAGTTTTAACTTAACAGACAATAATTTGAGGGGGAGTTTTAACTCCAAGGGCTTCATTTGTCATAAGTTGTTAACTTTAGAGGCTTAAATATAATTTCAAGACTAGTGACTTAGGCTTATAACTACACTCGATCAATATTGCCAACACGCATTGGTTTTAATATGCTAGGTTTGTTTGGGAAATATTTTATGTAGTTTTTGAAGCCTTGAAGTTGTAATTTGTTTTGATTCGATTAGTATTTCCCTTATCAGTTAATCTCTTAGCTTACTTTCAAAGGAGAGAATGTGATTGTCCAAAAGAGGTACACACTAGTTTGATTAAGTATGTGATTCCTTTAGATTGTCATGTATCCTTGCAGGAAGTTAATGTTTTCATCTAAGACTTAGTTGACTTAGGTTATTATCATTTCGGCTGTGTAGGGGAATAATGGTGACATCTATAAGTCTTTGCTATCCTTGGTGTTTCATTTTATTTCATCACTATCTTGTAAGGAGAATACGCTCATCAGGGACTTATTGTCTTGATGTTATGTTTTTGAATTATTTGTGTACTCGATTATTTGTTGTGTCTTATCAAGAAAGATTGCAGGTTTGGGGAAAGCTAAGCCAACTTCCATCTGGAGGGAGAGTATCGGACGAGATCCAGATTGCTAACATGGACAAAACTGACCTATGCCACTTTAAGTGTGATATTTTAGGTCTGTCTCATACACAATCTTGTACTTCAATAAGTAGTGTGGTATATCTGTGTTGATGTGTCAGTTTAATGACATTTTTCATGTCGGTTTCTCGTGTTTTAAACTCCAAATAAATTATGAACTAGCAGAACTGACACTAACAGAGTCCCTCATTAATTGAGGGGGAGATTATAGTTTCCAATTTCGGCATGTTATTTAATCAGAACATATTTTCCCTAAATTTTCTAATCATATTTAAATCATTGAGATCCTTATCTCAAAGGGTTTGAATTTTTGAGCAGGGGTGTGAATATGTGATTTAAATATTAAATCAGATAAAAGTCGTGGATCTATTAAGTCTCAAAGTAGGTAACTCCTCCCTCCAGTGCCAATACATATTTCGAATATCGACGCACATGTTGAGGGGGAGCAATTTTCATATTCAAAACAATCAAGATTTACAATGGCTTTGATATCTATATCACAAGTACCTTGTTTGATTTCAAATGGTTTATGCCGAAGGTGAACTGTACAAAAGGACCGACCTGTGTATTTACTTATCGGAGTTATAAGGATAGTATGGTTAGGTTACTTGTTCCACGATCCGCCAGTGCCGGAGGGAACTAACCAGGGGCAATCCACTAGTTGTGTAGATGTCCTTAGGTATGATACAAAAGGAGTTATGTGAGAATAAGGGACATAGTGCGGACTGAGGATGAGCTAGTACTGGAATAAACCCAACAAAGGTACTAGTAAATGATGTCTTGGTAAGCACTGAAGGGGTTGAGAATGAAAAAGAAATGTTAGATAAAGGGTGTGAAAAGAAAGCAGCCTCCTTTAACATTAGGCAAAAAAACAACCGGGTCAGCTACATATGCTGGTTAGTAATCACATGGTTGATTGCTGAAATTGAGACAAGTTTCTGGACCAGTGATACGCTGCACAACCCTCCCTAGCCATAAGATCCCTCAAAGGATGCTTGTTTCATTTCTCACGGGATCAATACATTTCTATCGTCCTTCTCTTACTCGAGCAAGATGATATGAAAGGTGGCAGTCGCTCCTGCCTTCGTCTACCAAAACCAAAAATGCACTTATGAGTCTAGAGCCATGAGATATCCAAAAATTCGTTTGGAACTTTAATCCATATTGTGCTTGTTTCTCACACACTGTTGACAACAAGTAAAAGTATTTTAAGAGTCCTTCGCATTATCTTGTGGTTTATTGCCAGAACATCCGGAGATACGAATGATATTCACAATGAAGATGGGAATCCTTCTAGAGCCTAATTAAACAAGCTCTTGGTAGGTGACATGTTGAGATGCTTTGAGGATCTAAGCTTGCTGACAACTGGAAAGAAACGATGGTTGCGATTCTTTATGAATCAAACTTATGCAGGAGTGTTTGGACGAGTAGTTTTTGAAAAACCATTCGATGTGCTTCATCAACTTATATGTTCTAGACATCGAAAGTGGTATATCTTTTCAAAAACAAAAAGTGTTTTTGATGGAAAAATTGATATTTAGATTATAAAATCTCTCGATGTGTCACAAAACTCTTTCCAAGAGTGACACGCGACTGATTTTTTCAATAATCAATTTCTCTTTATCAGTGGGTTTTTATTCCACTGGTTTTTCACTCATTCTGTGCTTTGTCTTTGAGACGCTCGGTTTGAGAAAGTCGACTAGTGCAGTGCCGAACCCTTTGCTTGTCAAGGAGATTCTTTGGGTTCTACCTGATCCAGCAGTATTAGACTGACAATAACGGGGAACGTGGTTCTTGCAACCCTACTCAATCGAAAGTGAACAAAGACACTTTCGTGTGTTTATTACTAACATATACTTGCAGGAATCCCGACGGTAGCAGCTGCTGGACAAAGACATGTCAATTCACAACCCCATGCTCGCACTTCATATTCCTAATCAAAGACATCATGATAGCTGAAAGACTTACAACACAGCTTCCGCTACTCTGATGCTTGCTATCATGATCTGAAAAAGTTTTGCGAGGCATGCGGTTCCGAAGGTCACAACATCTAAATGAGGCAATACTTCACAACAAGGACTGATTAAGAGGACTTTACTTATGGCTGATGATCTCAAAGAAAGCTCAAATAGCTTCACACACGTCTAAGGAACAAAAGCTCAAGGACCACTACAAGATTGTACAATTGAAGTCAATAATTGAAGAACTCAAAGTATACGAGCTAAAGTCTAGATGGAAATTCTCATAGAATGCTAAAATTCAAATTGTGTTTTCTGGGGTGACCTCCCTTAGGGGGAGATTGTTAGGATTAAGAAAAAGACTCTGTCACCACTCATTGTATTTTCATGTTTAGGCCATAGCTTCGTAGGTTTTATTAAGTTATCGTTTGATTTATGGTGTGGGTCGGGTCTTTACCCACTGTAAGCCCACACCATAGCCCGTTTTATGGGGCATTTTTGTAAGAACTATTTAAACCCTCTCCACACATGGAGAGGGTGTTGGAAAAATCATTTGACACACACTCTTTAGTGTGTTTTTCTCTAGTTCTCTCCCAACCATTTTTCTTTCTCTAACTTTATCCTCTCATAGATCATAAGTGTGTGAAATAGGAACCAACATCCATCATGTTTGTGATCAAGGTTCTGGTCCATATTAATTTCCTGATCTCCGAATATGGTGTCGGAAACACCCTTGACCTCACAATCATCGTCCCCATTCATCTCCTTAAAATTCTCATCATTATTTCCATCGGCATTTACATACGACTCATCTTCTGAGCTATACCCCATATTTGTGTTGCCCTTGAAAGTAGGAGTCCAAACAAATAACTCCTTGGCTCGTATAACAAAATTTTTGCCACGGATGATAATCTTAAACTTTTCCAAAATGTTATCCTCTTGAGCCGTTTTAATACATATACGCTTACGGCCAAAACAATCATCTTTGCAGTCCTCCATATCCATCACCTCACCCCATCTTGATCCTATTTTGGTGAACGTAGTTCGTGACCAAGCACGGAGGGGGACTCCCTCAATATCAACCCATGCAATTCGCTCTTTCGAAACAAAGTCAGATTCGGGGTTACGAATTTCTCGAAACCAAGATGCAACACCAACATGATTCATAAATTTCTCTTTAGACAAGGCAGAAGTTAACTCAATCATGACCCACAAACCCCCTAAGTAAGCAATCTTCATATTAATGAAACCCTCTTTAGATAACAAACAGTATAAATTATTTAAGGAGTGAAAATCCTTGATTTCACCCATCACAACCAAGTCAAAATTATGATTCACCAAACATTCGTCGTCTAAGACCATAGCAGGGGCCAAAGAAGTGTTATTGAGAGTACCATTGTTACCTTTTAAAACCGAGCCATAAGAGGCCCTATTAGTATCAGGCACACCATGTCTAGGAGATGCAAAACGTGGAAAATTCACAGAGGATCGCTCAGCCCGAAACTCCTTAACGTGAACAGAGGATTTGCTATGCCCACCATTCGATTTTGTCCCAGCAGCCTCATAACTCGTATTCTTAGCACTTCCAACAGTAGGTCTCTTAAATTTAGCAAGATTTGCATGTAGTCTAGTCCTACCTATCCAAACCGTACCGAGATTAGTAACCAACCTCTCCTCACTGAAGACATTAATGAATCTCACGAACCCGAAACGTTTACCCGCCTTAGATTTTTTATTTGCAATAAAAGAATCCACGACATGCCCATATTGCTTGCACGCAATGAATAATTCTTTAGCCGAGCAGGAATCTGGAATGTTGGTGACGAACACAGACACGGAGATTTTCTCCAAATCCTCTTCTTTGGATCTATATCTCCCAATATGCGGCTTAGTTTGGATTGAAGGGAGATCGAAATAATTTAAACCCACACGTCTTTTCCTGTACGAAACTTTCTTCCACTCCTCATCTCCCATTGAAAACAAGGCTGAATTATTAATTAAATTATAAAACGAAAAACGAAAACACCCCAAAAAAACCTAACGATTACAACGTCCTACCTTTGATGTCCCACTTTTGTTGTCCCGCCTCTGGTGTCCCACCACAAGGATGTACCACCTATGACGTCCCAACTATAGTGTCCCATCTATGATATTCCATATGGATCGCCTAGGTTAATTTAATTGGATTGAATGTAAAATAGGGGTTAATTTAAAATAGGGGTTATTGATGAATAGATGACGGATAAAAAAAGGTGATTGGAAGAGTGGTGATGGCGTTTGATCCCGCCGGAGAATAGATCCGGTTGTTCCGGTTGAGGAGGGTGTTTGGGTGTATCTTTTTGATTTATCTTCAATTTATAACAAGATTCTTCCTAATGTTAGGAACATGAAGAACATTCATAAGGGTTAACTTCTTTTTAGATGTGAATTGGATCTCCACGTTTCCTGAGCCAATAACCTTTGAAGTATGATTGTCACCCATCATAACTTCATGTTTATCTTCAGTTTTCTTATAAGTTTTGAATAAGTCTCTGTTGTTACAAACATGTGTAGTTGCACCAGAATCATACCACCAATCATCCGTTGTTGTCACACTAGGCATATGCAGTTCCTGAATCATTCTAATGTTCATTTCAGAAACCATAGCAGCGATTTCTGTGGTATCAACTTGTTCTACTGCATTAGCAGATTTATCCTTCTTGTTTGAATTTTGAGCTTTCTTCTTGGGATTCTTGCAATAGCGTTTGTTATGTCCCTTTTCACCGCATTTGTAACACACAACCTCAGATAATGGTTTCTTGTCTTTCTTGTTATTCTTGGATGAATTCCATGTACCCTTCCTCTTCTTGTCATTTCTTTTGTTGTTCTTTCCTGAATTAACATAATTAACCTTAGAACTTGATGCACCATTCAGATTCTTTTCATGAACACGAGTTTCCTCTTCAATTCATAAATGTTTCTGAATTTGATTCAATGTAAAATCCTCTGAAGTGTGCATCAATTTCTTTCTGTAATTGTGCCAAGAAGATGGTAACTTGGTAATGATGGCCCCAACCAATAAATTTTCAGAGATTTCAATGTTAAGATTTTTGAATTTAGAAACCAGAATAAGAAATTCATGAACTTGATCTAAAATAGACACATTATCTTCCATGGTAAATTCAAAGAATTTAAAAGAGATAAACTTATCTGCCCCTTCCTTTTCTGCGATGTATTTTTCTTTAAGAGAATTCTAGATTTCCCTTGCAGAAGTCATTGGTATGTACAGATCATACAGACGATCAGTGAGGGTACTCAGAATGTATCCTATGCATAGTGTTTCATCTTGTTCACGCTTTCTTTGTTCCTCTTCAGTCATCACGTTAATAGGTGGCCCTTTTAGGACATAATAAACCTTGAACGCAGTTAACGGAAATTTCATCTTTTCCTTCCAACGAGTAAAGTTCATCCCATCCATTCTGTCCAGTTTGATTGTGTCGCTTCTAAACATCCTTAAACCAGTGCTTTGATCCATGATTAATATTCTTTAAGATTGTTAAATTTGTTAGAATATGGCAAAATTTCTACTAATAATATGCACAAAAATTGAGGACGTGAAAATCACTATCCTTAAAGAAAATTAGCCCCCACTATTTACGCTGGTGGGATTCGTGACTGATTTCTTCTCAGGATTCGACCTCAAAAATAATAAACTTTATGCAGCGTACACAAAGTTTACATAAACATCAAATGATTATGTATTTTGTATGTATGAATTGAATGATGAAACGTTGGATTAGTGGCTTCCATTTATAGGAATTCTTGTGACTATTTAATTAATCAAATAGACATCTTATTGTGGCACTTAATTTCCAAGCGGCACAAACCTTCATTAATATCATTAATAGTTGCAATGTTTTTATTTGAACAAATATGACGTTTCACACATTTGTTTGTTCAAACAATTAATAGTCACGTATTAATGAATTTAACCAATACAATTGTTCGTTCAAGCAACTGTTCGTCAAATACATCATAAATGTTCTTTCAATATGCTTAATATTGAGTTAATAATATTAATATATATTTGGTCCACATATATACATATT
The DNA here is from genome assembly GCA_026074375.1 of Tanacetum coccineum. Taxonomy (NCBI): domain Eukaryota; kingdom Viridiplantae; phylum Streptophyta; class Magnoliopsida; order Asterales; family Asteraceae; genus Tanacetum; species Tanacetum coccineum. Next base: position 4,078 of record BQNB010090804.1, on the reverse strand, counting down.
AATAATAATAACCAATATAGTATATGTATAAACTCATATTCTTCTCATTCATTTGTTCATGTGCCATACATATAATATACAATTGATAATAAAAATCCATAAGTTCTAACAGCGTGTGTTTTTTGTTGGTTGGGATTTTCATGTACATTCTTCCTAATGACAAACATAACCACTTATATTTTCATAAAGTAGAAGATAAATAAAAAAGATTCCTACAACCATGCTTAGGTTATGCTTACATACGAGTTGAACCACATTAAGCATTGTTACTACAGTTTGATGACTTTCAAGCATGTGTAAGTACTCGGCAATAATGATTGGAAATAATTGATTATAATGAGCTGGTGGGGCTGCAAAATGACAAAAATAACCCTGGGTATTGGGCTTTATAATGAGCAGATCCGAGCACAACAGGAGGAATCCATCTTTCATTTTTGTTTTCAAATTTACGCAAAGTAGTAGTAGCTTAGGATAGATTTAGCTCTTGAGTTTTAGCAATCGCCGTGTTCCGCATGCTAGATCCTCTACTATTGTATGTTCTTCCCGAAAGGGTGCTAATCCGCGAAGCTGAGCATCTTATATTCGTT
>BQNB010090803.1:3684-17592 GCA_026074375.1 Tanacetum coccineum | reverse complement strand
TGTTGGTCCAAATAAGTCCACATGCAACATCTGTAAAGGTTGGCTGATAAAGCTGACATGTTTGGTCTTACATGAGGCTTTGTGTTGCTTTCCTTTCTAACAAGCAACCCAAGTATGGTCATTTTCAAAAGACATTGAAGGAAGACGTCTTACAAGATTTCCCTTTACAAGTTTATTTATTGTTTTAAAATTCACATAACCTAGCCTCCTTAGCCATAGCTTAGACTCATCAATTGTGGCTTTTGCAAATAAACAAGTTAAATCTCCGGAAGGAACAACATTCTTCAAAATCAAAGTTGTACATATTGTTTTGCCTAGGGACTCTAAGCAGTACTTGACTTTCATCAATTAGCTTAAAGTCAGGAGACAAAACAAGACATTTAGTTTCAGTGAAAAGAACACTGTTTTTCTTGTCACACATTTGTGAGACAGAGAAAAGATTAAACTTCAGTTCCTTCACAAAAAACACATCTTCAAAGTCTATTTTATTAGTTCTTATCTTACCAATATCTGTTATCTTACCACCTCTAGTACTTCCTCCAAAGGAAACAAAACCTCCATCAATATCTTGATAGTTAGTAAGTAAGGCTTTGTTCCCTGTCATATGCCTGGAGCATCTACTGTCAAACATTCCTTTGTACTTTAAAGCTTGTTGTCGATTCCCCTGTACAAAAATAAGAGAGACAGTTTCTCTTGGGGACCCAAGCCACTACTGACTTGAGTCTGCCTTGTGGATCAATATAATTTACTCTTTTTGAGATCCATGATCCACTATTATCTTTGGAGCCATTGTTTAAATCAGTCATTTTAGGTCTCCAAACACGACCTGCTGAGGCCTTAACAGTAGTGACCCCATTTCCCTTAACAGTACAAACTGCTGTTTGCCTAGCAGTATTAACACTATTTACTTTAACGGTAATAACTTTTACTTTTGAAACCCTCGTATTAAGTACTGTTGATTTATAAAAAGGCCTTCTAATAGGTGAATGTGACTTAGGAAAAGTATTTATTTTTAATTTTGAAACATTCACTCTATTTTTAGGGGTAGCAGTATTAACATACTGCTTGGCAGCACTAAATAGTATTCTTCCAGACCTAGTTAAGACTGCAGTTGGAACAAATTTATTTTGATGATTTATTCTTTGAGTGTTGTTCCAAATTGGTCTAATTTCCCTATGACCAGTACCCTTTCCCAAAACAAATTCTTTAGGCATTCTCATTTCATGAAAATCACAGTCTTTTATTAGATGATTGTGACTTCCATAAACAAAACAAGCTTTCTTAGTAAACCCAAAACCTAACCTCAGTTTTTGAGTCATCTTCCCATTCTAATCTTTTATATTTACCTTAGGAGATTGAGTGACCATCCTAGGTTTTACAGCTTGTTTATCAGATTTAACAGGTTCATTCCTAGCTTTACTAAACTCAATCTCAGTTTAACTGTTGTTTGGGAGTCCTCAGACTAAAATATATCCTCATCATCATCACTAACCCAATCTTTAATGATAACTCCACTAGGCCAAATAGATTCAACCCTAGGCATTTCTACACTAGTATTGCTAGGTGGAGTGATACTTGTTTCAACTTGAGACACATTAGCACTAGTCTTATTTGTTGTAGGCCTATAAACAGAATCATCCAATCCTGCAAAAGATAGGTCAGCTAGTGGAGGTATGTAGTTCCCAGTTAGAGGAGGAGGAACAGCATGATATCCACTATCCATTTTGAACCTATCATTTGTTTGATTGTCATCTCTATTACTTGAACGACTATCAAACATACTATTAAACAATTCACTACCACTTGAATCATTTTCATTTAATTGATCTCCATATCCTAGACCAGTTTTATCTTTAGAACTTATTTGACTATTAATTCGTTTAGTTAAGTTTTTAGAAGATGTTTCAAACTATTCTAGTTTAGCTTTCAAATCTTCTTTTTCTTTTAAAGTTTGTTCTAACTGATTTGTAAGTCTAGTGATAGCATTACCTTTATCTTTTACTTCAATTCCATAAATACGTAAATCTTTTTTCTTCATAGAGAAACTCCATTGTTTCGAAGAACACTAACTGTGCCTCTACAGATTCTAAGGCCTAACTAATAAAGCAATTAATTTCTAGATTAGCCTTACTAAAGATTTTGTCTTTGTTCAGCAAAACTTATTTTTTAAGTTTTTTCATCTGTTTTTAAAACAAAGTTTTTAGAATAATATTGTACCTCTGTGTTAGATCCTGAAGTGTAGGACATGAGAGCAAATTTAGTTGGTTCATCTTGAGCAATATAACTTCAGTCATATCACAGTCCATCTTGGACAATCAAACCATTGTCTTATACAACCAATGCATCAGAGGTCTCTACTGGTATAATCCTTCTGGTGTTGTCTCTGCTCCTATACCCTGTATCTCCATTCCTATTCCCTTGATTTCTTGAAGCTCTACATTCCCTTTCAAAATGCCCCCTTCTATGACAGTTAAAGCATTCAACCTTAGTTTTATCAAAGCCTACAGGTTCTTTGCCATTGAAGATTAACTTTTTTTCCACCAGTTTTACGTTATAAAATCGCTTAACCCTCATAGAAAGCATGGCCACCTGTCATTTAAGGTCCATTTCTTCCAAATCATCATGATTAATCTGATCTACGTCTTCATCATCCAGTTGTGGACTATTTGACTGATTAGCAAAGAATGAGAACATTATATCATCAATATATGTTGATGAAGAGGCTTGTCCCTGAGAATTATGGCCATATGCAGTAGAAACACCATTAGCAGTGTTAACTTCATTAATACCGTTAGTGTCTTCTGCAGAGAGAAAGGCCACATTCTGAGAGTTTAAAGATGATCCAGATGAACTTTTGATATCAGCTTCAAACACTTTTAGGTTATTGTACATATTATCTATGTTCAATTCATCTATACCCTCTTTTATCCTCATAATCAAAGCTATGTTGTTCCATGATAAAGTATAGCTCTTAGAAAATTTTTTGATTTGGCAATCCTTTTTTCCCCCATTAGAAAATAGCGCACCAGAACTTCTATTAGGGCTGATAAGTTTTTGAAACCATCATATGCTTTGGTCCTAGGCCTTCCTGTGTCAGGTAATAAATTTTTCAAATATGATTCAAGACATTTCATTCTTCTGCATCTTTTTAGACTCAACATTTCCACCAAACCTACTCTTGATAGCAGCCCACAAAGACTTGGCATCCTTGATTGTATGAAATCTGAATTGATACTTATCAGGAATAGCCAAAAGCAGAATGCTTTTAGCTTTCCTTTCTTTTTGTCTTGCTAGTATAGCTTGAACAGTCTTTGGAGGTACTTCAGTTTCAACACCATTATCATCTTTTGTTGTTTTCACAGATTCATCACCATTCATGATTACTTGCCATAATGCATAATCAGTGTTTATGTAGTACTGCTCCCATCCCTCATGGCTCCAAAGGGTGTATTCACCTTTCTTGAGGATAGGTAGCTTTACAGAAGACACCACATGAGGAGATTCTATTGGTGCCATTTGAGGTGTAGATTCTTCACCAGACATCTTGTATTATAGGTAGAGTTCTAGATCTGTTGTAGTTCTCTTAATTCAGAGTTTCTCTACAAGCTTTGATACCACTTGTGAGTCCCAATGAATAGATCTTCTTAGCTTGTTAAGGCATATTAACTTGAATAGTATTCAAACTAAATATAATGAGAAAATAAACATTATGAATATCTAACAAGTTATGCGGAATTCTAACTTGTAAAAACATAATAAGAACAATGTAAATACTATACTTTAAATAATAATAATCACAAGTATTCTGCCTAGTTTACAAAATAACTAACTATTAAACTTGATATCACTGAAATGTGAAAAATTGAATATCTCTAACTATGTCGTAGGATTCCTTTTATACACTTAAGGAAAACCCTAATGGGCTTACAAAACGCGTTAATTGATTATGCATATCTATTCCTAATTGTTAGCCCTAAAATATGGTGACTTATCTGGAATTACATTTATCATTTATAGTCGTGTCGGGTTAGTTTAGCTAGTAAAGCCCGGGACTATAAATACCCCCTCCATACTCCAAGGGGGTAATAGCTCACTTTTGTAAAAAGTTGTGTGTGTGTGTTTTTCTTCCCTTTTTTTCTCGTCTACAACACACACAACTCTTGTGCCCATCTTATCTTTTCCTCTCTCTACAATAATGATCAACATCATCTTCACTTTCCCTGCCTCCGATATCCGTTCTCCGATAGTGAATCTAATTCTAACAATTGGCACCAGAGCATAGGGGGAATCCGTGTTGTTTAACCACTGATTAAGTGGTGTATAAGCTCAAATTTTCGTGGCTTATTTTGAAGAAAACGCCACGTCTCAAAAATTTTGGCTTATTGGGTTGTCAATCAAGTTCGTATTTCCTCGATCACATGTTAAACTAGGTTAGATTGCTACCAAATCACGAGTTACATAGTTTTCCTAGACGAATTATTAAAGCTTAAAAAGGGTTGACTTTTTATGTGTTCATAAGTGTAGGTTGCCTCGAAATAGATATTCACGAGAGATATGGAAAGTATTTCGTGGTTTTATACTCATCAAACCACTTAGTAATTGATCAGTAAAGCTATTTGAGAAGTGAAATAGCTTATTTGGCTTATTTTGCAAAATTCGTTCTTGATGTTCTTCGTGGCGGTTTGATTAGAATATTATATTCTTGGTGGCGGTTTGACAAAAGAAGGGGACAAGATCTGTGATTTAAGGAAAAGGTACATGGCGGTTTGACTAAGTCAAAGGCGGGTTGATTAAAATAATCAAAATATAGCTGGCGAGTTGCCTCACAAGGTGGCGGTTTGCTATTTTTGGCAGCGAGTTGCCGTTCTTCACGGCGGTTTGCGCGTAGGTACACACAAACTGGCGATTGATTATTTTAATGAACAAAAAGAAATGTTACTCTGCCCAATTTAAAAATCCATGGCGGGTTGACAAAGTTCTAGGCAGCGGTTTGCCATAGAAGGCGGTTTGACTTAACAGGCGGTGGTTTGCCCTTTTTCATGCTAGCGAGTTGCCTGGTGGCGAGTTGCCAAAACAGGTGGCGAGTTGGCTTATATTCTTGGCGGCGGTTTGCTAAGATAAAATACAACGGTCGGTTTTATATTTTAGTTCGGTTTATTTTTCCAACGGTTGACACATAAAGTAATATCGCTCAAAGAAAACACCCGTTTTGAACAAATAAATAACCTAATTTCCCGATTTTTTTTTCGACCATACCGCGAAGGTCGATCCGCTGATCAGTGGTCATTACCTGACTATGGGCCATGTAACCGAAATTTGGGGAATATTGATAATCAAAACAAGACAAAAAAAACACCACAATCAACCATAACAACACACCACACAAACAACAACACTTAATCCCAAAACGATCCTGAAAAGATTCACTTAAATGACAAAATGGCTAGAGATTCGGATTACGATGACAAGTGATTACGAAGTTGGTTTGGTATCCCTTATTTGCGATTGAAGTTGAATTTCACAAAGGAGTCTACTTATTTCATCATCGTGACTTTCTTCTATTTTCTATCGATTGATGACTTGCTTGAACGTATACAGTTATGATTAAGACTTGGTTTATCTAGTTTCCAGAGGTCAAGGGGTGGTTGGATGAAGACCTGGAATACTATCACTTAAAGGAGTTACATTATAGTGCTCAGTGTCACACGCAGATGTCGTTGTGGATAATTTCAAGAGGTGTTGTACTTCTTATACTTTTGATGGAGTATAAGGTACTTAGAGATTTTCTTCTGCACCGTTCTTCAATTAACAATAGTGCAAGATTAAGTAACAAATTTGGAGAATTTTACTTCAGTTTCAAGTTTGGTATATCGGGTTTACTTCAACATGTGGTCACAGCAATAGCCGACAGAATTCGAGGTTGGTAAGTTAGCCAGAGAGTTTTAAAGGTTAAGATGTAATCAGCACTTCTCACGGGTATTTTTGTGCTATTCCAAGACAAAGATATTTCACAGTCTAAGCAAAATCTTCAAAGTTCTTCGATGACATTCATTTACAAGACCTTGATTATACCAAGTGTTCTTGATTCTTGCTTCAACTCCTCTACGGTTTGTGAAGTCAAGAGGGTAATGATTCTTTTGGATATCAAGATTTGTGCTTATGACAAGAACTTCTCGAGTATATGGACGTACACGACAATGATGCTTCCGAGAGTTCGAAACCATCATGGGGGAAAATGTGTACATTCGGGACTTAATTGACTTTGATGTTACCATGTCAACTTCCAGGGGGAAGATTGTTAGCCCTAAAAATGTGTACATCCGGGACTTTATTGACTTTGATGCTACCATGTTTTACTTAGAATGGTTTGTGAAGTATTCTGCAAACGTGAGAAGAACACTTGCTGATTTCTCGCATGCACCCCTGAACGAATATTCACCAAGCCCTAATGACAAGAAGCAGTGGTCGTTGGTGTGGTTTGACTTCTACAAAATTCCGCTGTGCACGTCAATGACAAGTAGAAGATTGTTCAAGCTACATCAAAGTTTCAGAATCTGCTTAAGATAGGGATGTTGGTTTGGGGGGAAGCTGATTCAGAAACTTCGCTAAAAAGAAGTCTATGAAGAAAGCTTTTCAAGACATGCTGCATGGATTATGGGGAAGTTAATCCAACTCATGCAGACTACAATGATTCCAAAACAAGTAAAGACAATGAAGATCCAAGCTGTAGTACAAGGTTCAAGACCAGAAGAACTCAGAAGACATCTTCGGCTTTAGAAGCGCTTTTGAAGACTTTATATGCGTTGTTATTGTACTTGTTAGGAATATTATAAGTAATTCCGTATGTCCACATATTGGGGGAAGATTGTTAGCCCTAAAATATGTTGACTAATCCGGAATTACATTTATCATTTATAGTCGTGTCGGGTTAGTTTAGTTAGTCGTGACCGGGACTATAAATACCCCCTCCATACTTCCATGGAGGGGTGAAGCTCACTTTTGTAAAGTGTGAAAGTGTGTGTTTTCTCTCTACAAAAACACACATCTTCCATCCTTTTCCTTTTCTCTCTAATTCAATGGCTACTTTTCTTTTCCATTTTACCAAGCCTCTGGATCCGTTGTTATAAGGGTGAATCTAATGTTAACATCCGTTGTTATAAGGGTGAATCTAATGTTAACAATCTCTTTATTTTTCTTTTCTTGACTCTATGATAAATATAAACATAAGCAAATAGCAGCCCGTATAATTTTTTTCACTCTTTTTTATATACATTTTTTTCGTACACTTTTGCCATGCCATTGCTTAAACATATAACACATCATGGGGGTTTATAGATATACCCATACACTTGAACTTTTACATACTCGATATTTACAACCTAACTAATGACCCAAATTGAGGCGGATCAACATAACATGGAGCTTATTGAGCTCTATTGGGGGTAATAAATTACTTCTTCTCTAATTCTTCATAAGATGAATACTACCATGAATTCCAATCATCCCAAAACAATATTTACAAGGATAAGGACTTAGCAACCGTGTACTCAATAATTAACTTGGGTTAAAACAATAATGTACTAAAGGTGAGTACATACAAGGTAGGCTAAGGCGATTTGGGTGTAACGATTGGTTAAAGGGTGACAATGCTCTTCATTAATAGTCCGGCTTAACCAGAATTTTACGAGAACCGTGAAAAATGATAGGCTTAGAGGGTTGTACTAGGGGTATCCTACACTAAAAATGAGTGCATGGCAAGGGTGTGGGATAGTTACATAGTCGATGTGGCCATAATAACAATTACAGGTTTAAAACATGGGTTAATCCTAGTGCCTCTTTTCTAGAAAATCCTAATACTTACTATGCGGTCTCGGGATGCATCACAAAAACAAGTTCTAAAATTTAATATACTATCGGTACACTCATATAATTTAATACCGATACCAATGCTCTAGAAAAGGCAACAAAGACCATACGAACACATCCGTAACAACGGAATAGACACATATGGCTGCATTCGAACCTTAACTCGAGAAAGCTAAAGGTATAAATTATCTTGGGTATCAAAAATGGATACCCGAATTCCTAAAGATCTAAAGGCGAACCCCACATTTTGGGGGTGGAATTTTAAGGGTTTTGTGCTACTCATATACATTCCTATCCATGAGACGCTATTAATACTCGGTTTTCATCGGTATGTGTCATAATTATTTTTTAAATTTGGGTCAAAATTACCTTTTACGTTATGTTTCGATATATTACCCATCCTTTTAAGGAACAAGCAAATGGCAATTGAAGGAATAGTTTCTAAGGCTTATTTCCCCCATACACTTAAGTTGAACATTATCCCCTATGTTCTTTAGAAGTACCCGTAAAAACGAATAAAGGGAACAAGTAAAAGAAACTAGTACTCCCTTGGTTTGCTCAATAATGGAAAAGAAACATGCGATAACTGGTTAAATTGTCCTCCAAGAATCATCCAATAAAACTTCCTAAGGACTTCCAAGCTACTTTTCATCAAATATAACCTATAATCAAAGAAAAAGACAACCACACCAAGCATAAAATCAGCGGGATATATATAAATACAATAAGAGTTTAGGGCTTGACTCTATGAAAGCAGTACAGATAGGATGGGAGTAATGATGTAATCATAGGTTTCTATAGTTTTATAAAAGAATTACAAATTTCAAATGTTATGCAAATTATTTTTCAAAAATACTTGAAAATTTTCGAATTCTCCTGTAGCTGGGCTGACGACGCCGTCAGGATAAATCCTGACACCATCTCCAGATTCTGGGAGAATTTTTATTTTGGTTTCCTTTGAAAAACTTCCTACACCCGATTATATAAGTATTTTTCTTGTATGAATTACTGCATGAAACCTGAGATTAGTCAATACAATCATATGACTCGAAACTGACACGAATTAATCTAAACAATTTATTTAATATGTTTGAACTGGTTCTTAAAAATCGGATATTTCTTCTACACTTATTTTGTGCAAAATACCTTTGATTGCAAATAAGACGAAGTTAAAAACAAAACAAAGCATGATTTCAAAATGATGAATTCAAACATAAAAGAATAAATGAAAAGAACTAAAACACAAGACACTCCTAATATGCGATAAAAATAAACATTGGGTTGCCTCCCAAGAAGCACTTTTCTTTATTTATGAGTTTTGTAGCTAGACTCGAAGTAACACGTTCTTACGTGACTTCTCCTTTGTTTCTTTTGGCCTTTAGGGCTATCAAGCTTCAAATGGCTCTACACACATTTTCATCATGCTTGTATTCAGGCCCCAAATCTAAGCTATAAGAGTAGTGGGTTTTTTTTCACTATTATCATCATCACTTTCTATGACAAAAAGAGGTATGTGATCAGTTTTTACGTTTGTAAAATCTATGTGCTTAAACATTTCCATCTTGTGGGGCATCTTAAATACAATATTCTCCTTATCTTTTTCAAACATGATTGTTCCTTCCTTCCTATCGTAAACGAGCCCGATTGCTTCTACTGATGGTTTTTTGAATACAGCTGACCCTAGGTCACGATCTATGACAATAGTGGTATCCTCAAACACTACGAAGTCACATTTGTAAGTGAAGTTCCCAACAAAAACTTTTAACCCCTTAACTCTCCCCACAAAATTGCAAATTTTCTTAGGGTTTGATGGTTTCCTCCTTGGCTCCAACCTTTTGCTCATGATCAAATTATAATGATGCCTAGACATTACATTGATCGGTGATTCCATATCTAAATAGGCTTGCTCTTTGTCGAAGTGGCCAATCATGCAAGAAAATTTAACATTATTCAAGTTCTCGGTCCTAATCTTGGCCTTTACCCATAGGGGTCAAGGTTTTTTCAAGAGCCATTCGTGATACCTTAATTCTTTCATAGTGGGGAAAGTGTCAAAGTGTTTTGGGCTATCCCTCTTCTTCTTTGATTTCTTCTTTAGTTTCTTCCTCGAACTCCTCTTTGCTTTCCACAGTCATCTCATGATCCTCGTACTCGGTTGTACTGGACTTCACATTTCCCTCTTCCTTAGCTTTATCTTCCTTATTTAGAATAACAATTGAATTAAGAAAGTGAACATGTTTTAGGGATGAAGGGTTTCTGTTTTGTTCTGCCAAGGATGACTGAGACATATATTTTGGGGAGAGTAAATTTGATGGGCTTTTAATTCCCTTGCCTCGAAGCTCCTCTTTTGTAGGGTAGTTAGTGGACGTGAAATTCATATGAGTTGTGGGACTTCCTGCAGTGTTACAAACGGGAGTGTCATCAAGCCTTTCAGAAACGGTTTTCCACAAAAGATTAATTTTACTAATAATGTCGTCTTGCTATCGTCCAAGTTGAGTTCTCAGGCTGGATAACCTTTTCTCTTGATGAGAGTTAAAATAAATTAGTGCCTTCTCAAGCTTCATTTGGTAATTAGACAAGTAGGTGGAGAACGAGCCGTTATGTGGGCTCGTTAATGTTTGGGCATGTGCCCAGTTAAAGTTTGGCTTTCCCTTCCAAGCATTTGCTACTTCGTTAAAGCTTCTTAGTCCTTGGTTCATAGCGAACGACCTACTTCCCGTTTTGTTGGTACGCGAGGATGCATAATCAACATAGGCTTTCCATGCAGTACTGAGTGTCATGGGGACCACTACAGATCTCACATGAAGAAGTGATCTTGTTTACTTGAGTAGATTGCATCGAAGCAATGTAGGCTTCCATTAAGCGTTAGACTTGATGTTCAAGCTCGATGAGGCGGCGGTCGGATGTACTCAGGACTTCTTAAGGCTAAGAGATTTCCTTGACCAACTTAGCGAAATCCCTTGGGTCGTTCCAACTTTTGTTGTCATAGAGGGCGAGGTCCTCTAATAGTGCCCAGGATTCTTCAACATTTCTGTCACGAAGCTTACCACTAGCCGATTGGTCAATGGTTCGTCTTGTGGCGGGAGTGACATGGTCATAAAAGATTTTGACTTGGAGCCAAAGGTCGATGCCATGATGAGGGACTTTTTAGAGTAAGTCCTTGAAATGAGTCCATGCTTCTGAGAGAGATTCTCCTTGATGGTGTTGGAACATCAAGGATATCGTTGCGAAGTTTTGCGGTCCTTCATGGTGGAAAGAATTGAGCAAGGAAACGAGTAGTAAGATCCTCCCATGTGGTGATGGATCCTGCTGGAAGACGTTCAAGCCAATTGCTAGCTTGATCGCGAAGGGAAAATTGAAATAAACGCAGGCGCGTTCTTTCCCTATTTGCACCGTCAAGGTCAAGTGAGTCCACAAGTTTTAAGAAATCCTTGAGGTGTTGGTTTGGATCCTCGGACCAAATTCCGTGGAATGAGCATCCGTTTTGCACCAATTGGATGGTGTCGGATCGAAGAGGTGCCACATTGTTCCCTTCGGAGAGTTCAATGGTGTTCATGTAACCCTCGTGGCTAGGTTTGGAGTAATCTCCAAGACTACGGATATGATTCACGTCTCCCATGGTGGTTGATGAGAATGAATTACGAAACAAATAACACAAAGAAAAGATAGACTACAAGAAAGCTAATATAACAGAAATAAAATCTCACTTGAAAGGATTCAAGCGAGTAGAACTAAGCTAAACTAAGTTCGAAACCTAACTATTCCCCACGTAGCGGCACCAAAAACTTGGTGTGCGGTAGTCGTGGGACTTCTACACGAAGTTTTACAACTCCCTAGGTAGTGTACCTAATCGTTGCAGCTTAGTATAGGCAAAACTCGGGGGTTGTTATTGTTCTCTAAGGGAATAGGTTGGGAAGGCTCGAACAGAGCTTAACCGAGATCTACGGGATTAAAAGGAGATTACTTTTGTATTTTTATATTTTATAGAAAGCATATAAAATCAATGGTTTAAGAGGTTGGTTTGTTTAACTAATTAATTAAACTAAATATAATATATACTACTGGTGATTACTTTATGATAAGATAATGTATTTACTTAATCATGCATTACTCATTAGATTGCTTCTCCTGTTATTGTTGCCTTGTCACACTCGTGATGATCTATGTAAGTATTTCCTAAGTCATGAATGAATTACACGAACCCTCCGTTTATTTAATATTTCGTTAAGGCAACGCACAAGTAATGTAGTATGAAGACTATTACAAGGCCCCTAAGAGTATATTAAATGTAATTGAAATATCTTAAGAGGGATCAACCATATTAGGGGTAAGGTAGTATGAAGACTATTATTGATGGTATCCTTTCTACACACTCGCGTTTCTCTAGATGTCTATGTCAATTTAATATCTTATGGCTAGTTTTCTAAAGCCTAGCGCGCACATTCATCATAAGAAACAAGAGTAAAAGGATCTACATTTCAACTTTCATGCAATCATAAGTAAATACAAGGGAGGGTTTAGCCTAACATCTTATAAAGAGAGCAAGAACATAAATCAATCAAACAACACATAAACATATTGAATGATTAAAGATAGATAATCTTACTTGATTAAAACATGGATTAAGGTCAGTTATAATAGGGTTTTTAAGCTCTAAAGACGGCCTAAAAGCTGACAAAGTACTCAGGGTTAGGCTACTAAAAGTTATACAAAGTTACACCCTTAAAACCCTAAATTCGGTTTTGTATATATAGAGAAATCGTCGTGACGACGTCAAGTTGTAGTCACGACGCCGTCACAAGATAGAATCTTCTAGGTTTGATTTAAGTCGGTTACGTCCTAATGCCATAGTCAATTTCCTAACGCCGTCGCTAGAAAGATTGCGACAGCGTCGCTTTATGCCTGCGATGCCGTCTCCACGCGCTGTATGCACAATTCTTCAACAGATTTGGTGTATGTCCGTAGTCTTGTCTATTTCTTCTCCAAATGAGCCCAAGTCACGTGTATTTCCTCCAAATGTCATCGAAGTGCTAAAAACCTGAAAACAAACGATTAAGCACATAATCTAGGCATATTTGCATGATTTAAAGGGTTAAATGACCCTAAAATAGTGTATAAAATGACACCTCATCAAGCTTGAACCTTTTTGTCTAAAATATGCTTAAAAAGTATAAAGATTGAAACTTTACATGAAATATAGGTGTACAAAGTATAAAGATTGAATCTTTTTATAAAATATAGGTTTATAAATCATTAAAAAGTATAAAGATTGAAACTTTATGTATAAAAAATCTTATATAAACGTTTTTTATGCGTTGTTTGATGAAAATAACATGTACGGTCATGAGTTGATGCTTAAAAATGCTGTAGATGATGAAGATAAATGAGAAAGATGAAAACATCTACAAAAGTAGAAGAAAATAGTTGAAAGGATGATCAAACCCAAAAAATATATAACCAGAATTGATCTACGGACAACCCGAGTAAACTAATAAACACGCTTCTAACACGATCACGAACCAAAATCTTGAAGATCAAAGAAAAACAAACACCCTTGTGGTGTTGTTGGGGGGCGACGAACAAGAGTGTAACATTTCTTAATTTCAGGTCATTTTACGACTCCTATTAAATTGTCACTATTTATTTTGATCCGATACGCGTTTACTTTTAATTTTGCTTTAGAGCTAAATCGCGTAGACTAGAAATAACCATTAATGTAAACAGTCATCAAATAAATTAAGGTCCACATCCACCAAGTAATAAATAATTATTAAGAAGATAATTATTAACTTTGCGTGTTTTATTTTTATTGGTCACGTAAAAGGGTTACGTTTCGCAATAAAATACATTTGGACATACCCCGGAAATACCTAGACTTACCTAGACTCAAACCAATACCCACTTTGAAACCTTAAACACAAAAATTAAATCAATTTTGTATATGTGACCCACTAAGGGTCGGTTACACACACAAACACACCTAGAAAATCTCCTAATGATCCTCACAAGTACTTGTACATCTCCTAGTTAATTAATATGTGTCCT
>BQNB010090802.1:3407-27050 GCA_026074375.1 Tanacetum coccineum | reverse complement strand
GGGAGCCGTGACGGATATAAAAAAAGATAGATTCTGTGTTTATCTATATTCAATGCAACTTTTATTATCTTTAAAAACTTAAGTCATCTTTTGGTATTATGAAGCTTTTGTTTAATTAAATATGTACTTGAAATGTTTATGACTTTTAAAACATATGGGACCTAATGTATGAACTCTGATATTTTGCTATGGCATCGAATAAAATCTTATCTTAAAACGTCCATTTAAGGTCATTTCCTATATCTTGATTGTTGTACTTTGACGTAGCACCCCATTGTTACCATTCCGCTACTACCTGATTTTGGGGGTGTTACATTCTGCTTGTAACTTCTGTGCTAATTCTTCATCAGCTTCAATTTGAGCTTGTATGTTATCCTATTCTTCAGCATTGAAAGTGTTAGCTTCTTCATGAACTCTGGCTATCCTTTGCCTTTCTTCTTCATCAAGTTGTTCTTGCAATCTCAGAGCTTCTTCATACCCAAGTCTTTCTTGCTCTAGTTGCAACTTTGTTTTCTTCTGAACAGGTTCAGCTTCTTTCATAATAGCTTTGCCTTTATCTTTTCTCTTTGTTGCACTTCTTCTGATGTACACTAAACTTTCAGCAGCAGTTTTAACTTCAGGGCTGGCAGTACTAACTTCTGCACCAGCAGTACTAACTGGTACATTAGCAGTACTAATATCAGGCTCAGCAGTATAAACTTCTTCAGGAGCAGTAAACTCAAAATCAGGTTCCAAATCATGCTCATGCCTCCCCTGAGTCTGTGCACCCATCTGTACCAGAGTAATTCCCTCATCTTCATCAAGCTGAGCAATCTTCCTCCCCTGTTTGGAAGGATCCTCCAAGTCACCTTCATCTTCTGAAACAATAAGTCTGACCCTTCTTCTAGCTTTGCTTGACTTAATTCTGTTCTCCAACTTCTTCACCTTCATGATGAGCTTAGTGTAAGCAGCACCATATGTCAGTTTGGTCTGCTTCAAGTCGGATTCCAAACTCTCCACTTTCTTAGACAATGTGGTACAAAGAACCGTCAATTCATGAAGTGTCATACTGCCCTCATCACTTCCAAGTGATGAAATCTTGGAATAGGTGAATCATGGGGGCATGGGAGCACCTCTTCTACAACATGGATGTTTGCATAATGGTGGTTAAGTTGGGTTGGTGAGGTGGATGAGTACTTTGGTGGGTTGTGTGATGGGACTCAACTAGGACTGTTGATCCTTCACCCTGAAAAATAGGCTCTGAACAAGCATTGTTGGAAACAATGGAATGTCCACCCTATTATAACCCTTAGAGAATCCTTCTCATATATGCCAGAAAAATAAAAAAAAAAAAAAAAAAAAGGAGGTTTTTGAGTAAGAGTAGGAGCAATATAAGTTATTTTGTGAGGTAGAAACTGTCTTTTGTGCTTGTTCAAAAAGATTTGTATAAATCTTAGATACATTAAAAATTTAGACTGATTATCCAAGTTTTTCAACATGCCATCAAAAATTAATTTTGAAAAATTAAAGGTTCTGTCTGTGGCCAAGCAAATGATAGCAGTGGCTATGTTGCTACTAAATTGATCCCAAGCAGTTTTCTTAGCACTCAAACAATGAAGGATGGTATGAATCAAAAACCTCCATTGAGGAGAAAAGTGTCCCTTTTGAAAAGTTAATCTTTCAGAATTGGACACATACCCCATAAGAGCAAGTTGCTCAAAAATTTCAGTATTAGGTAAAGTACTAATACCATTAGAATCTTCTAGCTTAAGATGCCTTCTTATAGATGCTTCAGTAACAGTCTTAACTCTCCCATCAATGGTAGCAGTTATTTTCATATCTCCATTCTCAGATGTGCTTGCAGAAGTAGTTTGCCAAAACTGATGGATAAGTGAAACATAGATGGTTGGATTTTTAGTAAGAGCATACTTAATATGAGTAGAATTGAGAAAATCTACTATCTAATGAAATCCTTCACTTTCCTCTGGTTTCTTTAAGAAGGCGACGATATTGTGTTTGTCAAAGAAGTCCAAATTCGCCATTCGATTTAGAAAAGTAGGATTAAGGTTCTGGGTTATGATCGTGGATGAGAGTATGTATGTTTGGAAAAGGTAATTGAGATAATAGAGAGTACTTAAGGTTTTTGATTGGACTGACTGAATAAAATTGAGTATTTATCTTAAAGAAATCTTGATATACAAAGAAAGTTCAAGATTTATCCAAATCAAAGAAACCTATAAGCAAAGTAGTTGGCGGAAATATCTCAACGGCTATCTTTAATTAATGAAATTCTGTTATGTCTCAAATAGTACTAACGGTCAACCAACAGTACTAAGTTTAGCCTAACAGTACTAACTTTAAGCCCAACCGTATTAACTTTACCCAACAGTATTAAGATATGCCTGGCAGTACTAACTTAATACTGGCAGTATTAATTTTATGCCTGGCAATATCAAGTCCAATTCTGTTCCAACAAGCATTTCCATCATAAATTTAAGTTCTCATAAGCTCTCTTTCTGTTTTTAGCTCACTATATCTCTCATTTTTTTTTCTTACCAATTCACTCTTTCTGTTTTTATATCACACAACTCTCTTTCTGTTTTTCATCTCACTATATCTCTCATTTCTTTTTCTCACCAATTCACTCTTTCTGTTTTTATATCACACAACTCTCTTTCTGTTTTTCATCTCACTATATCTCTCATTTCTTTTTCTCACCAATTCACTCTTTCTGTTTTTATAGAGGTAGATCATTAGACTATTTAGATTGTATGTCTCAAACCTAGTGTGACATCTACACCCCCCCCCAATATGGTATCTTGGCATCTGGGACCACTACCTGAACCAGTTCCTTAAGAACTTGGCTCATTAAGTGTTGCCATGGATTGGGTCCTATTGATGTTACCACTGTCCTGCTCTGCTTTTAAGCTAGAAGCAGTAGTGGCAGCCCTTTCCATTCTTGACTTCCCACTCCTTAAAGACAGTCTCATCTGCATCAAGGTGAATAGGTCCACTAGACTGAGATATCTCAGTGGTCCTTTTGGCTTTCCTAGGTTTTTTAGTCTTTTTGGGTTAAGATTGTGATAGAACCGTGATTGGTTCAAGATTAGATAGTAATACAATTGTGGATGTGTGTTAGGGTTCAGTGGGATTTCCTGACCCTTCACCCACTTCTGCTTAATGATACATTCCCTTTCATCCAATCTTAATTAACCTCCCCTCAAACAATACTTCAGAAATTAAGTAATCCAATGCTAGCAATCAAAAAGTTAAACCTGTTAACATCAAAAGCCTTTGTGAGAAGGATCTTCAAACAATTGTATGTCTGTGTGAATCTTGTCTCTTGATTCACTTCTTCTCATAAGAATCTCTGATGAAATGATACCTTATTTCAATGTGCTTGGTTTTAGAATGAAACACTAGATTCTTCACAATACAAATGGTGCTTTCATTATCAATGTGAATCTTAGTGTTCATGAAGTTGAACCCATAATCAAGCATTTGATTTTAGATCTACAACACCTGTCCACAGCAATTTACAGCATCAACATACTCTATTTCAGTAGTGGAGTTGGCAATAATAGTTTGCTTTTTACATTGCCATGAAATCAACCTTTTTCTAAGAAATTGACAACCTCGTGTTGTAGATTTCCTGTCAAGGCTAGCACCAGCATAATGACTGTCAGAAAAGGCTTCCAAGTCAAATGGTGAATCTCTAGGGGTTATAATGGCCCAATTTAGGTTGACCTTTCAAGTATATAAAGATCCTCTTCACAGCATAAAGATGTGAGACTTTAGGAGTAACTTGGAACCTTGCACAAGCACAAACAACAATCTATATATCTGGCTAAAGCCTGTCCAAATTCTATCATGATCCAATCATTGATCGTGTATAAGTGTACATCCACTTCCTTAGCTTCTTCATACTTGAGCAATGCTTTATTAGTCTCAATTGGAGTGCTTGCTGTCATTATAGTGATAAAATCAAACTTCTTCAATATATTAACCACCATACTTGTCTTGGCTAATGAAGATTACATCATCTTTCTGCATGACTTGCAACCCTAAGAAGAAAGTGAGCTCCCCCATAGAACTCATCTGGAACTTCTTGTGCATCATCTACTTAAACTCAATACATAAAGACTTCTTTGTAGACCCAAAGATGATGTCATCAACATATACTTGTACTAACAGGATATAACCTTTGTCTTTCTTGATGAACAAAGTTCTTATAATATTGCCCTTTTCTGAAATCTATTTTCTTATATAAGTAGGTAGACACGGTCTTCATACAGGATATAGGCGTTAATGTAGACCATATAAAGCGTTTTCTACCTTGTAAAACCTTGTCAGGATTTGTGGATTTTTCAAATACCAGGAGGTTGGCCATCCACAACACTCCTCTTATTAGCTGCCAATAATAAAAGTCAACTCTTCACATCCATTGGTATACAATAAACCATATAAATGTTGCATTACGCCAAAATTAACCTTAATTGCTTCTATCTAGCATCAGGAGCAATTACCCCCTCATCATAATCAATGCCTTCTTCTTGGGTGTAACCTTGTGCCACCAGTCTTGCCTTGTTTCTAATTACAATTCCTCTCTCACTCTTCTTGTTTTTTTGAAGACCTATTTTGTTCCAATGGCCCTCTTGCCAATAGGAAGATCCACCATAGTCTAAACCTTTTGAAGTTTAAATTGCAGAAGCTCCTCTTGCATTGCTTCTATCCAGCTTGGATCATCCATAGCTTGAATCACCTTCTTGGGTTCCTTTTAAGAGAGAAAACAAGCAAATAAGCAGTTTTGATAATCTTTGTGATTTGTTCTTCTCTGCTTGTTAATGTAGCTCAACAAACCAAGTTTTTTAAGATTTTGTTGTGACATTCTTCTTGTTAGTGGAGCTGAGTGCAAATCTCCAATTATTACTCAATTGGATGATCTTTGTAAATTCTTGTTGTGGGAATAGAACTGACATTCATGGTGGTTTCAATGTTGTATGGTCAGTTCTGCACCCACTTCTCTATCCATAGGCATCATCAAATATGCCAGTGTTTTCCAAAGATTGCATACTTGAATCATTAGGAATAAGACTAGCAGTATTAATATTTGGTACCTAACCTGTAGTAATATTTTCATGGAAGCTATTAATAATGGGCCCCAACAGTATCTAACAAATAGTCTTAACAGTACTATCTCTGTGAGTGGCTTGTTAGATATCCTTCTTTCTGGTTGAACAAGCAAATTATCTAATTCAACCTTTGAAACCTGCACATGCCTGGTCGTTCTTTATTTGAAGCTCTTTTTCCTTTTCTTGACCATTTCTTTGATCACTTCATCTTCTCCGGTTGTCGGTACCTCATCAGCATCCTTATATCTGTGCCTAAGTACTTGAGAGATTGGAGAATAGAAAGCATGAGTAGGTAAGCAGTATGTATTCATGATCCAGAGGCTTTTCTCCTGCTCCAGTTGCCCTACATTAATAATTTGTCTCCTATACTGCCATCACCATTAGTTTGATTTCCTGCAGTAACTGGCTTATAATTCATAGATTTTGTTAGTGAATCAATATCAAAGAGCCATTCTGGACCACTCCCTGCAACATTAGGTTTTTTTTCAAGAAATTTTATGTGCAGGTTTTCCTCTACCTTTCTAGTTCTAGTGTTAAATACCCTTAAAGCCTTGCAAATTTATAAGAGTATCCAAACCAAGAAACCGCTTCAGCCGTACATATTATTATTTTACCTAGGGGATTCTATAGGTATTATGGTTTTGTAACGGAGTCTCCCATAAAAAGGTCTATTTAGCTTATTACTAGGTTGGTTACAAGGAAAGTTCTAAAGTTTCTGTTGTGGAGGACCTGCTGGCACTTAGAACCTATTGCTTTTCCACAGTACTAGCAGTTTTACACTGCTTCTAGCCTAAAATGTTGTAGATAAGATGTTATATTTGTAGCGATAGTACTAGCTGCTCTAATTTAGTATCTTATTACTTTCTTTCGCAATACTTATTTTGTTGTAGCAGCTTCTCGCGTAAACACCTAAAATCCCTTTTAACTCCCTATCTTGTCATCATCGGAAAACTGATTCATGTCATTATTTTTAAACTCAGTCTTCCTTTGTCACATCTGATGATTTGTACCTTATGATTTTCTATTTTGTGGTTCTATTTCTAGTTATTAAAAGCTTTAAGGATCCCACTAGTTCTTCCTTAGAGGCCTAAAAAGAAAATCCCAACTAAACCTACTTTAGTCATCAGTGACAAATCAAGGCATTATATCTTATGAATTGATTATCTTACATAATGTTGGCCCAAATTAGTCTCATTGCTACATTGGTATGGGATGGGTGATATGAGCTTCAAGCTTGGTCTCTACAAGTGGCTTTGTGTTGCTTTCCCTTATGGACAAGCAACCAAAAAGACTGGTCATTTTTAAAAAGCTTTATATGGATAAGCCTCTAACCAAGGCTTCACCCTACAAGTTTGTTCCATAGTTTTAAAAGTTTATAGTGACCTCAAGCCTCCTATGCAATAATTTACGACTTATGTCCCTATTGTAGCCTTTTGCAACTTAAACAAGGTCAAACCTCCTGAAAGGATCAACATTCTTTAGATCAAAACTTTACATGTTACCTGTCTGGGAGCTTTTTTTTTAAGTCAAGACTTGACTTTCATCAAGTAGCTTAAAGTCAGGAGATAGAATAAGACATTCAGTCTCAGTAAAAGAACACTGTTTTTTTGTCACCACATTTGTGAGATGAGAAATAGATTTCCAACTTAAGTTCTTTTAAAAGTTTACATCTTCAAAGTTCTATATTTCCCAGTCCTAATGTTACCTTTACCAGTGATTTTCTCCTTTAGGACTTCCAACAAATGCCAACAAATCCACAAATCCTTCATCAATGTCTTGATAATCTGTTAGGTAGGACTTGTTCCCAGTCATATACCTAGAGCATCCATTATCAAAAATCTCTTAATCCTGTAAAGCATATTGTGGATTACCCTGCACTCAAAATAAGAGAATTAGTTTCTCTTGGGCGGACACTCCAAAGCTTCACTGACTTAAGTTGCATTGACGGTTCAAACATCACTTATAATCTTTTAGGCATGTATGATCTACTGTCTTTGGAGATATGGTCAATTACTTTTCCTGTTGGTCTCCAAATCCAGCATGCTGAGGACTTAACAACATTTTTCCTTTTTCCCTTAGCAGTACTAACTACTACTTCTGGCCCAGCAATAGTTACATTATTAACCTCAGTAGTATAAACTTTTTTATTAAAATTATTTGTTTTAGCTGCTGATTTTTGGTTAAAAGGCCTTCTTAATGGTAAATGTGCTTTAAAATAAGAATATTTTATGGGTGATGCAACATTCACTCTTGGTTTAGATGCAGCAGTATTAACATGCATGGCAGTACTAATTGATGTTGTTGCTCTTGTAGAGCTTTGCTTAGCAGCATTAACTGGCACTAGTCCATACTTTGTTGCAACTGCTATTGGAACAAAATTTCTTTTAGGATGTGGGTAAGTTAATTTGTTTTGGTGATTCACCCTCTGAGCATTGTTCCATACTGGTCTAACTTCCTTTTGACCAGTAACCCTTCCCATATTATTCAACATAGATTTTCCAACCATTTTATTCTCATAAAAGTTACAGTCCTTGATTAAATGGTTAAGACTTCCACATACAAAACAAGCTTTCTTATTGAACTCAAAACCATCCCCTAGTTTTTGAGTCATTAGTCCATTCCAATTTCTTTTATCAACCCTAGGACTCTGACTTTTCCTAAGGTTTTCAACTTGCCTATATGTGTTTTGTTCAATAACATATTTCCTAGTATTTTCATCTAATTTAACAAAATTGATTTTAGCATAACTAGGTTTATTCTGTTCAATTGAAGGTCTAATCACACAATCATCATCATAATCAGACTCTTACTCTTCAATAATAGGAGCACTAGGCCTAACTTCTTTAGGTTGTTCCAAACTATCCTTACTAGACTTAGATGCAGTTGATTCATTTCTAGGCACATTAGTGATAGTTTCACTCATATTAGTCTTATGGACGGAATCATCTAATCCAGCAAAGGACAAGTCTGGTCTTGAGGGCATGTAGTTCCTAGTGTAAGGAGGGGGAACTACATGATATCCCTCAACCTTCTTAAACCTGTATTCTTACTTGATTATTTCGCTCCTCTCATTTCTCATTCACACTTACTCTTCTATGCACTTTCAAACACTTCACTTTTATTCAGATGACAATCATGCAATTCATTTTCATTCATTTGACTATCAAAACCAACACCAGACTTGTTATTTACACCTATTTGACTGTTTATTAGTTTAGTTAGCTTCATAGATGATGTTTCAAACTTTTCTAATTTAAGTTTTAAATCATCTTTTTCTCTTTAAAGCCTCTACTAATGATTTTTAAAATAAAAACCGCTCTGTGATAGAATTATCTCTTACCTCTAACAATCATATTTCTAAAAATGCAATATCTTCTCATAAACATGCCTTCATTTTTTATGAACAACAATTCTAGCTTCTAATGATTCTAAGCCTAATTGATAAGCTATTATTTCTAGATTAGCTTTATTTAGAACTTCACATTGTTGATTAAACTGTTTTTGAAGAGATTGATAAGATTCTAAATATTCTTTAGAGCAATTTTGTACCTTAGTATTTGAGCTTGATGAACTGGATGAACCTGAAGACAAATGGGCCATTAGAGCAAAGTCTATGGGTCCTTCTTCAGCCTGAAAGCTCTAATCATAACCTATCCCGTCAGTAACAACCAGGGCATTAGCAGGAGTCTCCACAGGTACAAACCTTCATGGAGCATCTCTATTTCTATTCCCCTGATTCCTTGGTATCCTGCATTCTCTAACAAAGTGACCTCTCTTGTGGCAGTTGTAACATTCAACCTTTGTCTTATTGAAGCCAACAGTTTCTTTGCCATTCAAATTCAAATTCCTTCCTGTCTTCTTTAAGAATATTTTCACCCTCGTGGTAAGCATGGCCACCTGTCATTTGAGATCCATCTCTTCAAGATCGTCAGTATCAATCTGCTCTAGATCTTCATTGTCCAACTGTGGACTATTAGATTGATTGATAAAGAAGGAAAACATGATATCATCAACATAGGCTGAGGAAGAAGCTTGTCCTTATGAACTAGCAGTATAAACTTCATGAGCAGTATTAACTGCTTCATTAGTACTGCTAGTGTTTTCTGAAGATACAAAAGCCACATTCTGAGAGTTTGAGCTTGAGCTTGATTGACTTTTAATCTCAGCTTTATACACCTTTAAGTTGTTGTACAAATCGTCCATGCTCAACTCATCTAGATCAGCTTTGTTACTCATGATCAAGGCAATATTGTTCCAAGCTGATGGTTTAGTACTTCCCTTAGCAACTCTAAGATATGCATCTTCGCCGAGAGATATCTTCACCATGAATTCTCTAATTGTGTTGATGAGTTTTTGGGAAATCCTATTATAGGTTTTTATTCAATCCTTCAAATTTGATGCAGTAAAATTCTCAATATTGATGCTTCAGAAGGTCTTTGCACTATTTATTTGATTCTTGATTGCCTCCAAACCATGGTCTGTATAGTTCACATAGGTTCTTTTCATCCTTTGGATTCTGAAACTTCTATCAGGTGATCATTCCAGCAATGGACCAACAACCAAAGTGCTTTTTGTTTTCAATTCATTCTTTCTTAGCAGCTTTTGTTCTACAGTTTTATGGAGGAAATCGGGCCTTCTGCAACTTAGTGATGCATTAGTAGGGGCATCACCTTTCACAATAAACTACCAAAGAGCATAATCTGTATGAGTAAAGATATTGACTGGTTCCATTTTCATGCTCCATAGAATTCATAGTCTCTCTATTTTAGGTATAGAAGTTTTAGTGCAGACACTGTTTGGGTAGTTTCTGACTGTGATTCCATCTTATCTTGATTATGAGATCTTGTGTAGATATAGTGTTCTTCTTATTCAGAGTTTCTCAACAGATTGATACCACTATGGGTCACTTTAGATCAGTTCTATACTTGGCTTGTTAAAGCTTAGTTTTATTGGATAAAAAGCCAAGATAACTATAGTTAGATAACTAAGATTGTGAATATCACAAACTAATCGCGGAATTAGTTTGCAATTACTATAGAAATCCACACTGAAACGAGTAAAAAACTAGATCTTTACTATACTTCAATATATTGAATACTATTTTGGGAATTACAAACATAGCTATGGAATTATAACTATGATTGCTATGCAATACTTTGAAATACTAATATGAAAACTGATAGCTAGATATATTGCCTTTATGTTCCTTCTCTACTTACACTAAGCGGATAACCCTTATTGGCTTACTAAAAAGGTTATAGTGTTCATACTGAGCTGGTGACCTTTTATAATCATGCATATCACTTTAGCAGTACTAACTATATAACAAACAGTACTAACTAACAGTACTAATAAATCGACAGTACTAACCAATTTGTATCGGCTAGTTACTAACCTAAGCGTGACCTAGTACTATGTCTTCTTTTGGCAGTGACTAGTGATAATAGCCATATAATCTTTGTAGTAGCCCTTAAATTCCCAAACACCATGTTGGCAAACGTTCCGTATGGGCAAGTAAAGGTTGTCTTTTCTTGGTCCTTCGGGTCTATAGGAATCTGAAAATAACCCGAGAAGCCATCGAGGAAACAATAGAATTGGTTTCCCGCGAGTCTTTCGAGCATTTGATCCATGAAGGGCAATGGAAAGTGGTCCTTTCGGGTAGCTTCATTCAACTTTCTATAGTCAATGCACACTCTCCACCCTGTGACCAATCGAGTCGGTATTAAATCATTTTCATCATTTTTGACGACGGTCATGCCACCCTTTTTTGGTACACAGTGCACCGGGCTTACCCATGGACTGTCAGAGATCGGATAAATTAATCCGGCGTCAAGAAGTTTTTCAACCTCTTTCTTGATGACGTCATGGATCTTCGGATTTACCCGCCTTTGATGCTGAACCGTCGGTTCGTAGTCCTCTTCCATGAGAATTTTGTGGGTACAAAACTCTGGGTCAATACCCTTAATATCAGAAAGTTTCCAAGCGATGGCTCGCTTGTGGGACTTTAGAACCTCGATCAGAGCGGCCTTTTCCTCATTCTTCAAGTCTTTTGCAATTATGACGGGCAACTTGTCGTTACCTTCCAAAAATGCATATTCTAAATGAGGTGGCAAGTCCTTGAGTTCAACCTCAGGGGGCTCATTAACTGAAGATTTTTCATTGTTTGCTTCACAAATTTTAAGATCTTTTCGAGTTTCTGGAAAATAATTTCCTTGATTGGGAGGTGGTGGTGACGGATCACTATTAAGAATTGCTTCGAGGAGAAGAATGTCCCCATCAGGGTCATAATATGTTGGATCAACTTCCGGTGAAGTTGGATCATCCTCTATAGCAAGAAAAGAGTCGGCTTCTTCGAAAAGGAGAAAATCACTGTCCCCGAATGAAGTTAAAGTTGGAGATAAAGTAGAGACGATTGGATCATAGTAAGGAGTGGGATTGCCACTCGAGATCACATTTGAGAAACCAAGAACTTCTTGAGAGTATTCTTCACAAGCCATATCAATGACGTCAATTCGGTTTGCCGTCATATGATTGTAATTAGCCGTGTATCTCGAAGTTTGGTCCAGATTAAATGTAATGGCCTCTCTGCCAACACGAAGGGTTATTTCACCCTCGTATACATCTATCAATGCACGACTGGTCTTTAAGAAACTCCTCCCGAGAATTAAAGGTACTCGGGGGTCTGGCTCAAAATCTACGACCACGAAATCTGCTGGAAATTAGAACTTTCCCACCGTTACATAGACGTCTTCAGCGATACCGATTGGTTCAGAGATCGAACGGTCCGCTAGTTCTAGTGTCATGCAAGTCGAGGTTAGTTCGGGAAGAGAGATATTTTCCATACGGAATATGGCATAAGATTAATGCTCGCGCCAAGATCGGCCAAGGCGTTGCATGTATTAATCCTAGAGAATTCACACGGAATAAGAAATCGGCCAGGGTCTCCAAGTTTTTTCGGTAACTTGTTTAGGATGACCGCTGAGCAATTCTCGTTCAATGGAGTTCTAGCCATTTCACTCAACTTTTCTTTGTTTTCGATTAAGGTTTTTAGAGTCGAGGCGAATTTTGGCATAAGCATCAAGGCATCCGTAAAGCTAATTTCGAAACTCAAATCTCTAAAGATTTCGTAGAATTTCTCAATTTGGTCGTTAGCTTTTTCACGACGTCTTTCATCATTTCTTCTTGAAGGAAATGGAATTGATGCTTTTTGGTTAGGCATTGAAGCACTAACTGGAGCATTTACGGGCTCAGAGATTGATTCATGATGGACAACAGGGACAACCGGAGGTTGGACATCTTCGGTGCTTCCGTTATTAGCAGGAGGCATCGTGTCCTTTGTGACCTCGGTCTCACGTTCCATTACTTTAGGAGAAGAAGTAATAGGAATCGTGGGTCCTTTGTAAGCAACGCCACTTCGAGTGGTAATACCTTTCAAGTCCTCCTTCGGGTTAGTAACAGTGTTACTAGGGAGAGTTCCCGAAGTAGAGGCGGTATTGGAAGTGACAAATTTGGAAAGCATGTCCGTGAGATTGGTCAATTGATTTTGCATGTTTTGACCTTGAGTTTGCATGTTCCTCATCACAGCATCATTAGCCTTTACGTAGGCTTGGAAATCTTCCTTTGATACACCTTGAATTTGAGGAGCTGGAGCTTGATAGGCGGGAGCTTGATAAGCAGGAGGTTGAACAACCTGAGGTCGATAGATTTGACCTTGATGAACCGGGGGTTGGTAAGCTGAAGCTTGATTGAAATTCCCCCGGTTTTGGTTGTAACGATTCTGATTGTTTCCTTGATTTTGCACATTATGATTGTTTTGAACGGGAGGAAAACCGGGAGGTCTGATTTGATTTGAAATCGGGGCTCGATAACCGGTGTTTCCCTGGTTGAAATTAGCTGCGGCTGCTTGAGAGACATATTCTTGAATATTGTCTCGATAAACATTTCCAAGAGGAAAATCGGGAGGTTGAATTTGATTTGCAACCATCTAACGTCGGTAACCGGTATTTCCTTGGTTGAAATTTTCCGCAGCGGATTGTGACACATACTCTTGGATATTGTCACGATAAATGTTGCCATCGGTGGCTGGACAATTTTAGTAAGAATGACCACCCCCACAAGTTACACAACTTTGCTCGACCCACTAATACTGGGAGCTGGGTTTTGGTTTTTCTATCGAAATCAAATGCTCTAACCAAGCTTAAGTTCAGCAACATCGGTGAAACTGCTGGGTAGAAGAGCTCGTACTCACTTTGGCAACACTTGCCTTGCTTCGTGAATGACAAACTTTGGATTTGCTCTCGATGATTCTTAGGCATTCTCAGCATTTTAATCCAAAATTACCACCCGCATGGAGTTCATGAATTTGATCATTTAAATTTAGGGCATTTAGAATGTATCGATTTGTGCAATCTAAAAACTCGATATGCGGGCACCCCTAAGAAGATCATTGGAATCTGATCCCATGCCGATCGTAAAACTTTCAATCAAATTTTGTTGAAATCTCGTGATTTCATTTCAAAGATTTGTTGTTTTAGAGGGAGGGAAGAATTTGTTAATGAATTTCGAAACAAGATCATCCCATGTAAGAATCGATCGAGGGGGTTCTTTTTTAAGCCAAATCGGGCGGCTCCTCGAGGGAAAATGGAAAAAGCATAAGCTTAACCGACGTACTCAGACGTTTGGGAACTTCATCGTAGAAGTGATCTTGTTGAAATATGTCGTAAATGTGAGCATTGGGACTTCTTATCAGGTCCAAAAAATTGCTATGTTTGAACAAGATTAAAGTAGACCATGCTTGATCTCAAAGTTGTTCGCCGGTAATTTCAGACCAACGATCACATCCTCGAACCTCTCGTGGGTGCTTCAAGGTAATTGCGCCATAGAATAGATATCGCCATCGTAACTATGAGATGATTGAAAGTTTCTTGACTGTTATTTGGTTTCTCAAGATTGGGTGATTCAACAGAAGTTTGTCGGACTTGTTGTTGTCGACGTTTACGGGCTTGAGAACGAGTGCGCATGCACAAAATAGAAATATAAAGAGAAAATTTACACTAATTTTTTTTTCAATGATTTATTCACAATGTATTTTACCGGACAAAGAGGTAGGACAACTTCAACCAAATAATCTACTTACTTCACGGTAGCTCTCAAAAAGATAAACGCATAGGTGAGCGGAGGAGTAGGAATAGCGCGAAGCTTATTTCTCCTTTCGGGTCGTAGTTCCTCGGAACAACCCTCCTTATACCCACTTTTTAGTTTGTTTAACTTTTCAAGGTGAGCCGTACGTCGTAAGAGACACAAATGGCAAGTTTTTAAATCTTTTGTTCGATTTGGGAACCAACAAGTTCACCAGACATTTCACCAGAATATATTAAGATACATACCTCAATTGAGAATATTATATTTTGGTATTTTTTTACCACTTTGTGAATTTTATTTCTTGATTAAGACAATGTTTTTATATTTTTGGTTTTTCTTGTTTTATAAATATACTAAAAAGAAAATGAAAAATATTTTTGTATTTTTATAAAAATAAAAGAGATATTCACAAATTCAAACACAATTTTTCAAACGTAACGATAATTCGTTTCACAGCCTCCCCTTGCAAACACGGCGCCATTTTTTTGATTCGTTAAAATAAATATATAATTATATATATCATTATATATATATATATATATATATATATATATATATATATATATATATATATATATATATATATATATAAAAATATATATATATATATATATATATATAATATAGGCAAATCTCAACCAATTGCCTTTGACCAAGACAAGAAGTCAAAATTCACAAAATAAAATATATACGTAACCGGAAGTATGATTCCCGGGTCGTTAAGTCCCAACGAGGCTTGAATGGAAAATCGAATGACGAATTGAAGATTGATGCTTGAATGAGTAAGGGTTATGATTGCTTTCCTATTACTACAAGTTAAAAATGCAAAAACGAATAAATTAAACCTTAAAACGAAAGCTAGAACGATTTAATTCTAAAACGTAGACGTAAATATAAAAAACGCGAGGGCTAGAAACCTAAATTTTGCAAATTAAACCCTAGAACAAATTTAAAAGCTAAAATAGATTCTAAATGACAAATAACGAAGTTTAAAAAAAACTAGACTAAAAACGGAGGTCGTTTGACCCAAAAACGAGTCAAAACAAAAACCGGGACAAAACCCGTTCTTTAAAAAATGAATTTTTGAAATATTAACCCTACAGAAGTTTTAACATTTTTCCTACAAAATATATGAAAAAAGAAAATTTTTAAAAAAAGGTTTATATTTTTCTGATTATTATTTTAATTTTTATGATTTTTTAAAGTTTTAAAAGATAATAAATTATAAAAAATGCTAAACGTCTGTAAAAAAAATCTGAAAAATTTATATAAAATAGATTAGAGAGTGACAAACCTAGGAAAAATA
Source organism: Tanacetum coccineum (assembly GCA_026074375.1). Taxonomy (NCBI): domain Eukaryota; kingdom Viridiplantae; phylum Streptophyta; class Magnoliopsida; order Asterales; family Asteraceae; genus Tanacetum; species Tanacetum coccineum. The sequence continues at coordinate 11,492 of BQNB010090802.1, read as the reverse complement.
AGCTGGCTTTGCCAGCTTATCAAATAAGCCACGAAAATAAGCTGGACAGCTTATAAGCTTATGACCCTAAAAAGGGTTAAAAGATTAGTGAATGGCCCTTAGGACAGAAAAGTCCCAAGGGCGCAGCGGTAAGGTGGTGTGGGTTGTGAGGCTTTGATGGTTTGAGGGAGGTCGAGGTCCCGAGTTCGAGCCTTGGCTCCTTGGGGCTTCCCTCCTTCCCTTTTTTATTTTTTTTATTTATATTTTTTACAAAGTTAAAAAGCACTTATAAATAAGCATTTTTTGTAACTACAACTTTTTCTAAAAAGCAATAAATAAGCTGGAAAAACGACTTAAAATTGACAGAATGGCTTAAGTAAGCTTAAGGCTTATTTTTTTTCTTTTTTTTTGGATTTTAAAAGCTACAAAAGATGCAAGTAAGCTAAAATGAAACTAAACTAAGCAAATAAGCAAATTCATGATGAATTAAGCAAAAGAAAGAAAAATAAGCTTGAAAGAGCTTATTAAGCTACTGACAGCAAAGGGCATTCAAAACAGACAAAGTGGTCACTTTGGGCTTATTTTTAAGCACTAAAATGGATACTTATGGACCTATAATCTACAAAAAAAAAGTAAATAAGACACAAAAGGCTATAAGAAAAAGCTAATTCTAAGCATTTTGAAACAAAAACAATCTATGAAAAAGCTAATAGAAATCAGCAGTATTAAGTTCTAAAGTTAGTGATGCCAAAGCTGACTTAAGCTAAAAAACTACTCAATTAAGCTTAAGAAAAAAGGAAACAAGCAATTACAAATACTTGAAAACATGCAATATTCAAGTAGCACAAAAAGCTACAACTAACAATCACAAAATAAGCCAGAGGGTGGCTTATTAATGAGCTCAGCACCAGGGGAGCTTTTTAGCTGCAAAGCCTAAGATGGACTTTTAAGGGGTAAAATTAAGCTATCAGAATGATTCCAAAGGGAATGAGGCTTGTATACCTTAAAAGCTTGGCCTATGGGCTTCTTAAATCAGCAAAGAAAATGGACTTCCAAATAAAAGTAAGCTATGAAAAGGCTTATTGAAAATGCTGGTCTCACTCAGCTCATACTTAACTTTTGATTTCTTATAAGTCAAAGGACTTTTGCAGGTTGACTTTAAGCTACTATATTCTAATGAAAAAGCTAAAAAGGGAAAAACAGATTAAGATTAATACCCAATGAGCTTATATAAGCAAATTCAGACCCTATAACTAAATTTAACTACTCTAATTTTAAGATTAAAAAGAGACTTAAAAAGCTAATATACTACTATGACAGATTAGTACTAGAACCACAAATAACAAGTCGTGCGTTAGATACCACTCTCTATTATCTTCATTTGTGGACTTAAAATTGTGACAACGCATTTATAAAACATTTAATTAATTTCTAACCCTAATAACAGATATAATAAAACTCAAAACCCACAGTTAAAAATCTAGGTACACAAAACCTTTACTTTGATTTTTAAACTTAAACAACTTTTATAAACTAACTTTAACACTACATTTAAGCTTATTAAAGCTAACTTAAAAGCCAAAAACAGGTTTTCACCTATTTTGACCCGTTTGCAGACTTAAACCAAACACCCCTTTTATAAATAGTTTTAGACTTTTTGACTTATAAAAAGGTGTTTTAAGCAAAGACTCTTGAAAACAGATTTTATCATGTTTAAGCACTAATAAGCAAAATCAAACCAATAATAAGCACTTAAAGATAAGCAATTAAAATGAGCAATTTTAAGCTATTTAAGACAGTTAATGACTAAACCTTAACCACATGAGTTGAAAACTTGAAAACAGGCATAATAAGCATAAACAAAGATAAATAAGCAAAGATAAGCACAAAATAAGCACTGCTACAGTGAAAATAAGCAAAACTTAAAAAAGGAACTTACAAGAGTCCCATGCTTTTTAAAAATGGTTTAAGGACTCACCTTAGTCCTTAAACAACCTAAATGTCTCCCAAGAGACCCTAAACCAGGGCCATCCATGATTTACCCTGCTCCATAAGTGTTTGACAGATTTGTTTTTTATATTTTTGGGTGAAATAAAGGCTTAAGCTACAAAAAGCTAAAAAGCTTCCATAACTTAAGGTAAACACAGCTTATAAGAGATTTTTCAAAGGCTTTCAAAAGCTTTTTAATAAAAGTAAATAAAAATTAAAGGCAAGGCAGAATTACTTTAAATTCCTTCAAACTTTCATTAAACTGAAAACAAATTACAAGGCTTGGAAATTTAAGCTAAAAATGACTAAAAATAAGCTGAAAGTAAGATGATCTTAATGGCTTACAAGAGCCATCTATTTATACTAAAAATACTAGGTCTTCAATCCTTCTTGTTGTGTTTCTTCTGAGAGAGAGTCCAAGGGGTGTGTTTGTTTTGTGAGAGAGTCTCAAACTTAATCCCAGCCATCAAAGTCTACTTGTGCTTCTTTTGTATCATCCTAGCCATCGAATTTGATCATAACCTTGAAAAATGGGTGGATTGCCAGCGTGTAGTGGCATCTTGTGACTGGTAAAGGTAGTGGAGGTGGGGGGTAAGGTTTATCCAGGGTTTAATTGAGGTTTGCTGGGTAAAAGAATGGGTTTTGGGGAAGATGATCACAAGGCGGGAAAAGTGGGAGTGAGTACTGTGTCTGTTTTGAACTTTGGGGAAGTGACAAGTTCACCCCCTGAGAGTTATACTTCACCTTGCAAGACTCGTCCTTTGTTATTACACCGTTAATCCCTGGTGGACTAACGAACGAGGGGTGTAACGACAGTTAAGGATAATAGGAATTGGCTTGTTTCTTGGTATTTGGGCCGTCTAAGGGTTTTGGACTAGATTTTTTAGTATAATAGGCCTTTTAGCTTCATTATCTTGGGCTGACATCGGCCTAAATAAATTGGCCCTAGTTGGTCTACTCGAACCGGACATGGTTCTCAGTTTTAACTTTTTCAGATTGACCTTGGACTTTGAATTTTTTGGCCTTTGACTGTTGACTTTGAATTTTTTATTTTTTTGTTTTTTTTTTTTTTTTTTTTTTTTGACTGGTTGACTTTTCTGTTGACTTTTTGACTTCGTCATCTCACACTTTACCATTCCGTGCTTGGTTTTGTCGTGTTTGGCTTTGTTTTTTGTCTTTTTGTGTGATATCCGTTTCCTGCACAACATAAATGCAAAACAAACGTATATTTGGCAGTTTTCGTCTGTTTTTGGTCATTTAGGCTCGTTTTATTGGACATAAAATATGTGTAATTAAGCACATATTAGGGTCTATAGAAACAAGAAAGATGAGAGAGTGATATTAGTCAGAAACAAGGCAAGACTGGTTGCACAAGGTTACATCCAAGAAGAAGGCATTGATTATGATGAGGTTTTTGCTCCTGTTGCTAGGATAGAAGCAATCAGGTAATTTTTAGCCTATGTATCATTTATGTAGTTTATTGTGTACCAGATGGATGTGAAGAGTGCCTTTTTATATGGTACTATTGAAGAGGAGGTGTATGTGTGCCAACCTCCTGGTTTTGAAGATCCACAGTTCCCTGACAAAGTTTATAAGGTAGAAAAAGCTTTATATGGTCTACATCAAGCTCCTAGAGCCTGGTATGAGACCTTGTCTACCTACTTATTGGAAAATGGATTTAGAAGAGGCACTATAGATAAGACTCTATTCATCAAGAAGGACAAAGGTGATATCCTGTTAGTGCAGGTGTATGTTGATGACATCATCTTTGGGTCTACAAAGAAGTCTTTATGTGTTGAGTTTGAGCAGATGATGCACAAGAGATTCTAGATGAGTTCTATGAGGGAGCTCACTTTCTTCTTAGGGTTGCAGGTAAAGCAGAAAGATGATGGAATCTTCATCAGCCAAGACAAGTATGTGGCTGATATATTAAAGAAGTTTGATTTTGTCACAGTGAAGACAACAAGCACTCTAATAGAGACTAACAAGGCATTGCTCAAGGATGAAGAAGCTGAGGATGTGGATGTTCACTTATATAGATTAATGATTGGATCATTGATGTACTTAACAGCTTCTAGGCCTGACATAATGTTTGTTGTTTGTGCTTGTGCAAGGTTCTAAGTTACTCCTAAAGTCTCACATCTTCATGCAGTGAAGAGGATCTTTAGATACTTGAAAGGTCAACCCAAATTAGGACTTTGGTATCCTAGAGATTCACCATTTGACTTGGAAGCCTTTTCTGATAGTGATTATGCTGGAGCTAGCCTTGATAGGAAATCCACAACAAGAGGTTGTCAATTTCTTGGCAAAAGGTTGATTTCATGGCAATGTAAAAAAGCAAACTATAGTTGCCAACTCCACTACTAAAGCAGAGTATGTTGCTGCTGCTAATTGTTATGGACAGGTGTTGTGGATCCAAAATGAAATGCTTGATTATGGGTTCAATTTCATGAACACCAAGATTCACATTGATAATGAAAGCACCATTTGTATTATGAAGAATCCAGTGTTTCATTCTAAAACCAAGCATATTGAAATAAGGCACCATTTGATCTGAGATTCTTATGAGAAGAGGCTCATTCAAGTAATTAAGATACATACAGATCACAATGTTGCTGATATACTCACAAAGGCATTTGATGTTAGTAGGTTTAACTTTCTGATTGCTAGCATTGGATTCCTTAATCTCTGAAGTTGTGTTTGTTATATTTATTATTGGTGTGGTTTAAAGATGGTATTAGTGATGAATTTAAAGTTTAAACTAGTAGTTGTAAGGTTAATGTTTCTAAGCAGGATTTGGTGCTGCTGGGAAAAAGTTAGTACTGCTAGGCAAAAGTTAGTACTGCTGAGCCAAAGTTTGTACTACTGGGTTACCGTTAGAGTTATAACTGCTGAGCGAAATTTTTGGTTGGTAAACAGTTTCCTACTATTATAGGTTTCCTTATTTACCTATATAAGCATATTCGACTACACCAAGATCATTCTAATACTCTCGAACACTAAAACGCTCTTAAAATTCACAAACCCACTTCAACTTATCATTGATTCCATAAATTCATCTTCAATTCATCATCTGTGGCGGATTTGAAGTTTGTTGATTAACACAATATGGTTTCTTGTTTGGAAAGAACATAGGGGAATGCTGATTTTCATTAGATAGTGGACTTCTTGAATGCTAGCACTATCAGGTATTCTTTAACCATAAGTCCTACTATCTATGCTTCTTATATTGAGCAGTTTTGGGCTACTGCTAAGTCCAAAATAGTCAATAATGAAATGTAAATACATGCCAAGGTTGATGGCAAGACTATAGTAATATCATAATCATCAGTGAGGAGTAATCTTCACTTTAATGATGAGGATGGTGTTACTAGTCTAACAAATTCTGAAATTTTAGAAAACTTTGCATTGATGGGATTTGAAATTGTTTCTGATAAACTTACTTTTCAAAAAGCTTTATTTTCCCCTCAATGGAAGTATCTTATACATACCATCTTACATTGTCTAAGTTCAAAATCTACTACTTGGAATGAGTTTTCAACTAATATTGCTTCAGCAGTTATATGTTTGGTAAATAATCAAAAGTTTAATTTTTTTAAATTAATTTTTAATGGTATGTTAAGAAACTTGGATCCAACTTCTAATTTTTTTTGATGTATCTAAAGGTTTTTACAACTGTTTTTGAATAACCAAGTTAAAAATCTTGCAGAACCTTTTAATGATACTTATGAAATACCTAAACATACTCAAAAAGTTTTTGCTAATATGGAAAGGAAAGGCAAAGGTTTTTCAGGGACAGTTACTCCCTTGTTTGCATCTATGTTGGTATCACAAGTAATTGAGGGTGAAGGTTCAGGACAACTCTCTGAACCCCAACCACCACCTTCAACTATTCCACCCTCTCAAAAAGGATAAGTTTTTGTTGTTGCACCATCACACCCACAAAAGACCCAAACACCTAGGCAAGCCAAAAGAGGTCGGGACACTGAGATACCTCAGTCTGGTTATCCCTCTAAAAAGGTTGGTGATGAGGCTGTCCATAAGGAGTTAGGTGACATAGTGGAAAGGGCTACCACTACTGCTGCTAGCTTAGATGTAGAGCAGGACAGTGGTAACATCCTTAAGACCCAATCCACATCAATACCTAATGTGCCTCTTTCTTAGGGAATTGGTATAGGTGGTAGTCCTAGGTGGCAAGAAGCCATGAGGGGTACCATTGCTCAGACTAAGTCTGAGAGGGTACCTACACCTTCCTATGATTCACCTCTCTTAGGAGGTAACATACCTAGAAGTGATGAGGAAAGACTTGAACAAACCAACACCCCATGATGCACCTCTCCTAGGAGGTCAGACACCTGGAAGTGATGAGGGCAGACTAAAACAAGATAAATTGATGGATATTGTTACAACCTTGTCACATAAGGTTGAAGGATTGAAATCTGATCTTAAGAAGACAAAGAAGTTATATACTACTGCTTTTAAGAAGTTAATCAATGAGGTAAAGTCTCTTAAGGATGAGTTAAAGTTTTAGAAGTCCAAGTCTAAAATAAGGAGATTAACACTTGTTACCTCTAAAGATGAAGAGGATTTAGTTGCAGAGGATCCTTCCAAATAAGGGAGGAGTCTGATAGAAGAAATGGATTTGGATGCTAGAATTTCATTAATTCCTCCACATGTTGAAGTTCAGGGGAGGTATGGATAGAATTTGGAAACTCAAGAAGGTTTTAGTGATGGTCAAGAAGTTAGTACTGCTGCGCAAGTTTCAACTGCTAGTACATTTATTAGTACTGCCAGTCCTCAAAGAAATGCAAATACTACTGCTGATGATTTAACCCTTGCAGAGACACTTATGGAGATCAGAAAGAGTGTTGCTAAAGATAAGGGTAAGGCTAAAATGGATGAAACTGAGTCTCCAAGGAAGATGAAACAGAGAGAGCAGGTTCAAATTAGCAGGGATGAAGAAGTAGCTCAAAAGCTACAAGAAGAGTTTGATGCAACAGAAAGACAGAGAATGGCTTAAGTGCATCAAGCAGCTCAGGGTTTTATAGATGCTGAATGGGATGATGTATTGGAAAGAGTTGCAGCAGATGAAGATTTTGTTTAACAGTTACAAGAAGGTGAAAAGTGTAGTGAAGAAGATTTACCAATGAAGCTTATGGAACTTGTCAATCAAAGAAAGAAGTTCTTTGCTCAACAAAGAGCTGAAGCTAAGAGGAACAAGCCAATGACTCCTGCTCAACAAAAGGAATATATGTCAAATTACATCAAGAACCAAGAAGGAGGTTATTCTATTAAACAATTGAAGTCACTTTCATTTGAGCAGGTTAAAGAAATCTTTGAAACTACTCTGAGGAAGGTACAATTGAAGTCACTTTCAGAAGAGCTTGTTAAAAGACAAAAGATTGGAGAAGCTTCGGGTTCAGGTAAAGAATCAGTAGAAAAGGAAAAAGAATTATCAGAAGAAGAACTACAGAAATTGTTGGTAATAGTTCCAGTGGAAGAAGTTTATGTTGAAGACTTACAGGTCAAATATCCAATCATAGACTAGGAGGTATACTCTGAAGACACAAGAATGTATTGGAAAATTATCAGAGTTAGAAACCATACAGAAGCTTATCAGATTTTTGCTAAGATGTTGAAGAAATTTGATAGAGATGACCTGGTTAAGCTTTGGGATTTGGTTAAGAAGAGGTTCAGTACAACAGAGCCTACAGATGATAAAGAGAAGGAATTATAGGTTGAACTGAAGAGATTGTTTGAGCCAGATAATGATGATACTCTATGGAAGCTTTAAAGGTATATACATGATCCTTTGGTATGGAGGATTTATGATACATGTGGTGTTCACCATGTATCTTCAGTAAGAGGACTTGAAATCTTTATGCTAGTTGAAAAAGAATATATATTGATAAGAGGGCTTATGACTGTGATGTTGGCTAACAAGCTTCAAGTGGATCAATATTTAGAAATGGCAAATGAACTTTTAAGGAAAATTTTCATTCTAGCAAACAAACCAAGACACTAAAATGTTTGGAAGCATCCTCTCAGCACAAATGGTTTAATTCAAAGAAACTTGATGATTAACAAGATGAATATCAAGTTTAGGGGAGGATTGTT
>BQNB010090801.1:2068-27051 GCA_026074375.1 Tanacetum coccineum | reverse complement strand
TTTATGAAGTTGTTGGTGAAGTACTAGCAGATGGTGCATCTTGATCAATTGAGGTTGATGTAGCTGTATCGGTTGTATAAGTAGGAATTGGAGCAACAGCAGGAGGCACATGAAATGCAACACTTGGCGAGGGCCGGAAGTATTTATCAAACATTGGTTGAAACAGGATATCTCAGTCTTTCTTAGTTGGTGGAACATAAGGTGTTGGAGAAACTAGGTTTTGTATGAGTCTTGAACTAAAGTTAAAGCTCGGGTCCTAAACCGAATTGTTCAGAAGCCATCGTTGTCAGCTCATCAAATTCAACATGAATAGTCTCCATAATCATTCTTGTCCATTTATTGTAGATCTGGTATGCTTGTTTTGCGAGAGAATAGCCAATGAAAATACCGATATCAAATTTGGGTTTCAGCTTGCCAAGATCTTCATTGTCATCAGTTAGATAGCACAGGGAACCAAAGACATGAAGATACTTTAAATCTGGTTTTTGTTCATCCATCAGCTCATACGGTGTTTTATTGTGTGGAGTACGAATCAGGGATCGGTTCTGGGTGTAACAAGTTGTGGCCACTGCTTCTGCCCATATGAATAATGAAGCCTTTGAAAATATCAACATAGTATGAGCAACTTCTACTAAATTCTGGTCCTGTTTTTCAATGACGTCTTTCTATTGTGGAGTGTGCATAACTGAAGTTTGGTGAGAGACCCTAACATCTTTATAGTAGCTTTTTAGCATCTGATTAACAAACTTTGTTCCATTATCTATTCGAATGTTTATGACAGTTGTATTGAGATGAACTTGTACTTGCTTCAGAAATTCAATTATGAACTAAGAAGTTTCATTCTTTGATCGTAAAAATTTAACCCAAGTGAACCTAAAATAATCATCCACGATGACTAGAATCTATTTCTTCCCATTAATACGCTCGACACGCATTGGACCGCAAAGATCCATGTGCAACAAGTACAATTTTTCTTGGATGGAATTTTTAGATTTAAGTTTATGAGAATGCTTCTTGCTTTTCCCTAATGAACAAGCAGAACATAAATGGTCTTTCTCGTACTTCAATTTGGGCAAACCGCTCACGAGACCTTGTTTAGCAAGTTGATTAATGGTATCGAAGTTTAAGTGAGAGAAACACCGATGCCATAATCACAATTTGGTCTTTGAATCTTTAGATAAGAGACATATTGGAGAGGACTTTAGCATATCTTCTAGTGAGAGTGTGTACAAATTTGTGCCCCTTGAGCCCTAGATTAGATCAACACCCTCTAAATCATGAACAAAGCATGAGTGTTTTTGAAAGGCTGCTTCAAGATCAGAATCACAGAATTGAACCACTGAAAATAAATTGTGTCCAAGACCCTTTACATAATAAACCCTTGAAATTGTCACATTCTCTATCTGATAGTCATCATACCCTATAATTGCTGCAACTTGATCATTCCTGAATCTAACTATTCCCATAAAATTGTTGACAAAATTAATGAGCTAAGAGCGTTGTCTTATCATAACTTTTGAGAAACTCAAGTCTAAATATCAGAGGATGATATGTACGAACTGCATTGGAAATAGGAAGAAGATGGAGATTTCGAAACATTGGATCCTTAACAAATTGTTTGACAAAAATAATGAGCGCCAAGAGAGCGTTTTACTATTGTCCTTTTATCAATAACTTATTGAGAAACTCCCAAGTCCTAAATATCACAGGACCGATCTGTTAGAACCTTGCAATGGGAAAACGGGAAGAAAATCAGAGATATATTTTGAAAACATAGGATCCCCTTACTTTTGGTTTAGGTTTTTTTTTGAGTTTTTGTTAGAAATTCCTATGATTTTTATTAACAATTCGATCGATTCACTAACTCAAAATAACTACACAGCTTTTTTGTATTTCATTGGGGTTTTTGTCCTTAAAAGATGAAACCTCTACTTGGTGGTGATTATTTGTCTTCTTACTTTTTTGTTTTGAGACCTGGTTTTTCTTACTAAGGAGGCACTTAACAATAGTGGGAAAAAGTTAATAATTTCCTAAGTTTTAAAGTGGCCCCACTTAAGTTGTTCATCCCTATAGTGGAACAAGTCCCCTTTTTCCCTGTGTGGTAACCCATTTTGGTGTTCCCAAACACTAAAGTAAACCCACCTTTTTACCAGTTAGGTTTTCCATCCGTCTTTGTCTTTTTTTTATTGCTTCCATAATAGACCCTTTAAAGCTCAATTATACGTGCATTCCACATCAATCCAAAAAAATCCCAAAAACACACAAATATTCAAATGAAAAATTTGTCCCTTAAAATAAAAAACATTCACATTACAAGTAAAAAACACATAAATTTAGAAAAATTCCACTTTAAACACAATCCCATGCCACCTTTTTAGTAAAAAAAACACTTTGGCCATTACAAATAGAAACAAACGCATACCCATTGTTTAATTCAAACTAGACCCTTAACATTCCCTAGGGTTGGTTTAACTTTATCTTTTTTTTATTTCCTTATTGGTTTGCTGACTTGATGTTTCCCGCTGAAGGGATCAGTACTTGTTTCCTTTATTTGCCCTTAAGCCTTTTGATCCTGCTAGCATAATAAGAATTTGTGTTTGTTTACTCACCCTAGTAGAAGTTCCAACCAAGGTTTGTTAGCAACCCCCCCTGAGAAAAAATTTGTTTGGCACCCACCAACCCCCTGTTTTGGTGTTGTGTTATTTTATTATAACAATGTTGATGTAACCACCAACAGTCCAACATGTAAGACTTTAACCTTGCCTCTCTTGTTATTTTTACATTGTAGTTAACCACCCAGACCAATTTTCCACATTTCCCATTTATGGGAACTAGGACAATGTAAGCCAACTAAACATCTACAAAAACACACACCTGAATTCGATGGGTTTTTGTACACCACTTTACCACAGCATATATCCAAAGCTGCATAATCTAAAGAGGCATCAAAAGATAATAGCCATTTCTTAGCTCACCACAAAATCCAACAGATAATGTGTTTTAGCCAATGATTTTTTCCCCTTTTTGTTTGTTTTTTTAAAATAATATCCTTACCTGTTCTTTAACCCTATTCTCCTTAAGTTTAGGATAGAAAGTTGGAGGCCAAATCATAACTTAAAACATCCATCGGGGTAAAAAAATTTTCAACCCTTTTAAATTAATTGACCCCTGTGTTTTTTTCGTTACAAATCAGACACACTTTTTTCCATTTTCAAACTTTTGCCCGACAATGTGGATTACACCTCACCCACACCCCCCCCCCCTTTCAAGTTGTGTTGGATTTTGATTTGTGTTTTTTTCTTTTGTAGACTGATTCTTTTCCAAATTCCACTGATTATCCAAAAAAATTTCCTAGAAAATTAGGAGCCGTCCCCATTAATTCTTACCATGGTCCCCCCCTATAATTTTTGAATCACTTTTCCTTACACTGTTTTTTGTTAAACTTTTTTTTAATTGTCAAAAGAGAAAATACACCTTTTTACCAAGTCTTAGAAAATCCCGATTATATGAAAGTTAATTATAAAAAGCTTTTTACAACCATAACATTTATCCTTTTTTTTAGAAAGCTCAACCCTCAAAGTTTCCCAACACACCCACTGTATAATAGATTCATCAATAATAACTTCTCTTTACGCCCCCATGTCAACCCATATTATTAAAGAAGTCCCCTCATCAATTTAGCATTGCAAACACAACCATTTAATTTTTTCAACCATCCAGCCAATGCCATCGCAAGTACAACAAAATATACTTGTAAAAAATTGAGTTTGCTCAAAAAGAACGATCCAGTTTTTTTTTCAACGAGAAGTTTACTTTTCCTTTTTTTAATCTTAAAAAAACAACACTTTTCCCCTAAATCCACAGAAAACCATTGGTTTCCAACCCTCACCCCTACGGTTTCCCCAATTTGGCTAAAAACAACTTTCCCAACATCAGTGTTCCCGTTATAATTTCTTTTTTGAAAAGCACCTTGATTCAAATGGTTTCGAAAATAATCACCCTTTAAAGAAGTGACAAATAAGAAAATCACAATCCATTCTTCAAAAGAGCTCCTCGAATTATGATCCAAACCCCCAAGTAAATTCTTCCCCCATTTTGCCCAGTTAACTTTTGTGTCTGACCAGTTTTTTAATTTAACCTCTTTTGTCCAAAATTGTTTTTAATGGTGTGAACTTTTTTTCATTTTTTCAAAAAAAAAACCTGTCCTTTTGAGACCAACACCTTATATGGAATGGAAAAGGTCCCGTCGTAGGAAGATTCATTTTTTGAATTGGTTGTTTGTATTAAACATATTGAATGGTTTTGTTTATGAAAACTGTTTTATTTTTTGAAAATGGTAAAAACCAAAAGGCCTTAATTCAACAGATAAATGTTTTTTTTTTTTGTTATTATTTTTTTGAGGAACAAAAAATTGGGACATAACCAATTTATTTAGTAAAATCAATGGGGTGTGATGTTTTTACTTTTTTATCCCTCCTTTTCCATCAATCAGAAATCATTTTTAAATATTTATTTTTCATATCAATTTATAAATCTTATTTTCATTCATTTATAATCTACTTTCTTCAGCCAATATTAAGGTCTCTTCAGTATCAATCACATAAATGGTATCATGGTTTTTAGCTAAGGCACTAACACTATATAGCACAGGTTGTATTCGTTGAGCTTTACATAGATACAAAGGATTTTGATACCCAAGAGATGTTTTGTGAGCGTTATCATAAAAAGCTTGAGGTTTCGTTAACATATGCATCGTTTGAACAATTTGACCCATTTTGTAGACAATGTTGTCAAGAGCTTTATTTTACTTTTCTAAATCAACAATTTCTTCAATGTATTTTTCTTGTTTTTCAGAAAAATATTTTTTCAAAACGTCCATTTGTGTGTTCAAAAGTTTGTTCCTTTTAATATTTTCAGAAAGTTGCAACTTTAACGTTTGAATTTCTTTTTGAAAACTGTCAAACTTTGCATTACGATCAACGATGATACCTCGCATTTTAGAATCAATATATTTTTCTCGGTCTGTTAAATCAAATTTCTGTCTTTCTTCAAAAATTATAACCATTTCTTTGTATCGTTCAAGCTCAGTAGTTAATGATTCATTTACAGACTTATTCTCCTGATTAACCGCATTGCATTTTGCTACTTGATTAGACACTTCCTCAATGACAGACACTATCATAACATCTTATTGTTCAGAAGAATTAGTATCTTGAACAATTTCACTTTTGTTTTCTTTCAAATATTAATCATAGGAAATAACATTTTTGTCACTTGTAATGTCAATATCTGAATTGTTAACAAAATCTTGTTGTTTAGAATGCATCTCTTGAACACTTTGACCAATCAAATTTTTATCTTGATAAATGTTGTGAGTTGGTACCTCAGAGAGAACATCTGAATCATAAGCAGATAGTTTGGCCATGAGAACTGCACTTGCTGATGGTGCTTCATCAAAGCCTAAGTTAAATGCATCACGATCATCAGTCTGGAAGATAGTAGTAGTTGGTAGTATCTAAGTGTATGGGCCTGAATTAGCTTGTTCCCTTGTATCTGTAAAAAAATGCAAGTTGTTCTTCATCCAGTATAACCCTCGCGACCTGAGCTTAAGCTAGCAACATCTTTTCCTTAAACCAATATGAATTCTTTAGTCACTTTGGTTGAGTACATTGTCTTGCCATATGACCTTCACCTTTATAGTTGTAGCATCGACCAACCTTTGATTGGTTTGCAGTAGCATTTCCCATATTCCTGTTAACCCATGTGCCTTTATCATTACCCTTTGCACCAGTACCCATATAACTCTGAGTTTGTCTTCCTTAAACATTATGCACTATGACCTTGCCGTCTTGAATAGTGGCTTGGTTCCTTGGATTGGACGAAGTCCTGAGTTGATTGTTGGTAGGTGGATATCGTGAGGCAAATGCAGTGCTGATGAATGCCATCGCTTTGTTGAGACTGGCAATTGGATCATAAGTGGGAAGAAATGATGGTACAGCAAGACCTGAATTAGGTTATGGAAACACTACTGGTGATTGTTGATGAACAATTGGTGCTTGATATGATTGTGGATGAACTATTGGTGCTTGATGAACAACTGGTGCAATGTATGATTACTGATGAACTGGTGCTTCATATGATTGTGGTTGTGGAAGAAATGTGTAGAATTGTTGTTGTTGATGAATTGTTGAATATGGTTGATTGTACTGAAGTGGATTGTACTGAGGTAGATGATTGTTTTAGTAAGGAGGTATATTGTAAATATTAGCAACCAAGGCAAGAGGATTAGGAAATCATTGTCTCTTCATACGAACTTCATTAGCATGGACCTCATGTTTCCTTAGATATGCATATAGCTGATCAAAGGTTGACTCATGCATGTCTTTTGCTAATTTGACATCAGTAACAAACTTACTCCATTTCCACTGAAGGTTATTCACAAACTTAGTATTAACTTGAAGTTTTTTCATAGTCATCCCAATCGTGTTCATGTCATTAATCAGCTGAGCAAATCTTAAGTTATACGAGTGAATTGTTTCTCCCTTCTCAGATGTGAATCTATTAAACTCATTATACAACTTTGATTCTCTTTCTTGCAACGAGAGTTTTGAACCTTTAATAAGTAATTTGACTATGTTCCAAATCTCCTTAGTAACTTTGTGGTGATTCATAAGAGTGTAAACATCTGGTGGTAAACCTTGAAGAATAATGTTAGTTTCTCTTATGTCACAAGCTTCACGTATCTTTTCTACTTCTGTGAGATCATCAATGGTTCTAGGTCTTGTTGATGCAGGTAAAGTTAGAGTTGTTGGGACATCAATGGTTTTAAACTGAGAGGGGCCATTGATGACTGAGTCATAAAGTTGTTCACCATGTTCTTTACCTTCTATGTAGAGTAGCATACGACTCTGCCATGAGTTATACTGACTCTTTTTGAGCATAGGAGGACGGTTATCAGCTCCCGCAGCAATAACATTCTCAGCCATAGTAGACTTGATTAAAGTAATGAGTTGATTGATATGTGAAATGATATTATAAGATCGGTTCAATGATTAGTGATTATTGTGTTTTTACGTTGTTATTGTAAATGATTATGAGTTGTTCTTGTTGTAGTTAAAGTCCTTGATTCACATTGAAAATTCCTTAAAAACCAAAAAGATGTTAAACCGAGGGTGAGTGGCTTAAACTGCGGTATTAGTCCGTAAACCGCGGGTCTTGAACTTAAACCGCAAGATTTTACTAAACCACTGAAAGTCCCTGTAAACCGCGGAGTATTTGTTAAATCGTTGATCAAAATCCTTAAATCGCGGGTAAGAACTCCTGTAAATCGCCGGATAAAAGAAGTTAAACCGCGGAATGACAAGCCTGTAAACCGCGAAAGAGTTTCTTGTAAATCGCGAGATTATCAATCGGTTAACGCCCGGGAAAATTCCTGTAAATCACGGGATATAAGTTCCTATAAATCGCGGGATAGGTTCCTGTAAACCGCGAGAATAATCATGAAAACTGTGGAGTTAAATCACGGGTACTTGCTCGTAAACCGCGAACACTTCCCTCTAAATCGTGGGATTGAAGATCATAAACGGCGGGGTTGAAGATCTTAAACCGCGGAAATGAACAATACGAATAAAAACTTAAAAATCTCTTAAAAACCCATAAAGTTTAACGTTTTCTCTTGATTCTTTTTGCAAAACTAAGTATCTTTAGCCTATATCTAACATAAATCCAAATTTTTGCAAGATAAAACACACACAAATACACTAAATCATCCTTTGAAAACTGATACTTAATGTAGAATCAATATCCAATTCACACAAAGAAGATTAAATACTAATCCTAGAGAGAGAAAGTGGTTGGTAAACTTTCTAGAGAGAGAAACAAGATTAGTGTGTGTATTACCAAATGAGACCAACACCCTCTCTATGTGTGGAGAGGGTATTTATATCCTTACATGGTTCGGTCAACCATGGATAGTCCATGGGTTGACCCGGTTAGCTTACTACTTAATATATCATGTAGATTACAAACTAAACTATAAATACGTGGAGTGACTGAGTCTTTTCTGTATTCCTAACACCTGATATCCAAAGGTTTCACTAAAGGTACAATAGACCCTACTCTGTTTACGATAAGATACGGGGATGACTGTCTACTTGTGCAAATTTACGTAGATGACATAATTTTCGGGTCTACAAACCTAAATTTTTTTTAAAAGTTTGAAAAACTAATAAGATTTGAGTCTTGAGATGTCCTTAATGGGGGGAATGAAATTCTTTTTAGGACTTCAGATCCACCAATCCTCACGAGGTATCTTTATCAACCAGTCTAAGTATGCTTTAGAAATACTCAAAAAGCATGGAATGGATAAATATTGGCTACTAAACCTAAGCTGGATGCAAATCTGAATGGAACACCCGTAGACCAAACAAGATATCAAAGTATGATAGGGTCACTCATGTAATTGACTTCTAGTAGACCAGACTTAGTGCAAGCAGTACGTTACTATGCATGTTATCAAGTAAGACCAACGGAAAAGCACCACAATGAGGTTAAAAGGACATTTTGGTACCTAAAGAATACCATTAACATGGGACTCTGGTATCTGAAGGATTCTGGTTTTAAACTAACCGCTTTTTTAAACGCTGACCACACAGGTTGTCTTGATACACGAAAAAACACTTATGGGGGAACACAATCTGTTAGGTGATAGCTAGTCGGTTAGATGTCCAAGAAGCAGGACTGCACCGTAATGTCGACGGCAGAAGCAGAGTATGTGGCATTATCTACGAGTTGTGCTCAAGTTCTGTGGATGAGAACACAACTTAAGGATTATGGCTTTGACTACAGCAGAATACCATTATACTGTGACTCCCAGTCAGCTATAGCCATCTCGTGCAACCCTGTGTAGCACTCCCACGCCAAACACATAAATGTCCGCTATCACTTTATCAAGGAACAGGATGAACGTGGTATCGTGGAATTATACTTTGTCAGAACTGAATCCTAGTTAGCCGACGTGTTTACGAAAGCTCTTTCACAAGAAAGGTTTGAGTATCTTGTTGGACGACCCGGTATGATATGTTTGACTCCAGCAGAATTGGAGGTTCTTACAAATGAATCTGCTTGATAGATTTCATCAAACATCGACTTGTAAATATTTTTGAAAAGGAAAAATACAAAAATATAAAATTTCAAAAAGAAAATACAAAATTAAAAAATTAAAAAGTTCTAAAAAGAATCGTCTCGACAGGTCTCTTGGTATCGATAACATTTACGTATCTAGAAATGTCGATTAACCTTGACACGGGTGTGTAAATGAAGTTCGAGCAAGATGTCAAACGTTTCAAAACATGTCATTTCTAATTTTCTTTATGGCTTATGTGCAAATCAATGCATAACTCGAACCTCAAAGAAAGGAAAGTTTATCTATACAGGTAACTTATCCTAACAAGGAGAAAAACAATTTTCTCGATCTTGAGAAGTTTATACAAGACATTCAAAGTTTAAAGCTCAAGAAAGGACAGTGTACGCATAAGTGCTCTCATCCTTAGCGTTAGAATAGAAGTCTTCTAACAAGTGGTTTTTCAAAAGTTGAGCATAATTTTTCAAGAATTTCTCAATGACAATTCAAAATATTTCAAAATTGTGTGTTCAACACTCATTCGTCACAAAGCTTTCAAAGACGATCATCTTAAAATCATGGTATCATTTTTATACATGAGTCAATTTTTGATGGGGAGTTTTTCAAAAACCAAAGTTTTAATGTTTTTGGATACATCATCTCACGACAATTTTTATGTATTCCAAACATTAGAAAAAGTCTCTTAATAACAAATCAATGGTAATAATGACATAACTTGCTTTCAAATGTTTGTTATAAGATGATCCAATGTCTGAGCATAATTTTTCAAGAATTCTTTGATGGACATACATAAATCTTTTATAAAAAAAAAAAAATTTATGTGCTCAACACAGCTCACCCTAAATTTATATCTTATGTGACAAAATAAATTGGTATCATTTTTTTGGTGTCAAACATATATAA
Organism: Tanacetum coccineum; assembly: GCA_026074375.1. Taxonomy (NCBI): domain Eukaryota; kingdom Viridiplantae; phylum Streptophyta; class Magnoliopsida; order Asterales; family Asteraceae; genus Tanacetum; species Tanacetum coccineum. Next base: position 17,006 of record BQNB010090801.1, on the reverse strand, counting down.
AATTAAGGGGGGGTAAGAAGAAAAATGTTCCAATATTTCATGCGAATATGTGGTATCATTTTTCTCCCCATTAATTTTTTATGACAAATTTAAATCAATTGGTATTTAAAACACTAAAAGATATAGAATTTTAAATTAGGGGAGAAAATATGATTAAAATATGATCAAGAAAAACAATAAGTAATCTAAAAGACTCAAAGTGCTTTTCACTCTTACCCACATGTGCGAAACACTTTCGTTTATCGATGCACGTGTGAAGGGGGAGTATTTCAAAAGAAGGAACTCTCAAAGTGTCAAACTTTTTTGATAATTCTATCAAACACTTTGATTGATTTTCGAATTAAAGTTTTATGGTTACGATCTTATACCCAAAAACCTATTAATTCACGACGATTATGAAGTCATAAGGTGGTTAGGTTAGGTATTAGTCCTATGATCTAACTAGAACCGAAGGGATCTACCCAAGGACACTCCATAGTTAGAAATAGCAGTCTTTAGGTATGATTTAGAGAAGAATGAGAAAAGGGAAAAAATTATTAACTAGGACATGAGTTATCACTGGAACAATCACAACATGGTGATAGTAATGAAGTCTAGGTAAACACTAAAGCAGTAGAAGAATGAAAAAGAAATGTAAGGATAAATGGTGTAAAGAAAGAAGCCCTCCATATAACTTTAGGCAGAAACCGAGTCAATACATATGCTATCAGTCTTCATAAAGACGAATTCTGGTATTGAAGAAAGAAATCATGGACCCACTAATGCACTACACAACCCTTCTCAGCCATTCAAGTTTCTCTCAAAAGATTCTTGTCTCATTTGTCACGGAGATACACACGACTTCTATTGACTTTCTCACTCCGAGTTAGTTAATATTGAAAAGGTGGCAGTCTGCTCCAGCCTCTGATCACTAAAACTAAAACGCACAAATTGAGTCTAGAGCCAAGAGATTAAATATAAATCTCATTAGGACACATTTCCTGATAAACACTTATTATTTAACATCTAGAACACAAGTGATAACAAAGAGTCCTATGCATTATCCTTGTGATTTTGCCAGAACATTTAGAGTGATACTCTTTAGTATTCACAATGATTAATGGAAATCCTTCATGTGTCAACATCAAATAGCACTGCGGTAAGTAACTTGTGAGATTCTATATGAATCAAGCTTGTGTTAACTGGATACCGATTTTAGTACAGTAAATGAATTGACAACTCAATCAGTCAGATAATAACTAACTAAATCACTCTTATCGTGTTGTCTGCTTTGAGACGTTTCGGTAATGAGAACAAGCTAGTACAGCTGGAAACCCTGTCAAGGAGGTTCTTTTAATAAATCAACCTGATCATAAGTACATTATTTATACTGTTGATGTAGTTTTCGTAAGACTTCACAAGAAATTTTTAATCTCTCTAGCAGAAGTCCTTAACCATTGTAGTGTCTGTATAGGCATGAATCGCGGGTTGGTATAGTTCTATAGTGGTGAATAGGTTAGGAAGGCATCGATCAAGATCTCATAGAGGTCTACAGGGTTAGGGGAAGATTTTTTTATATTTTTATTGTTTTTTATAAAGTAGTAAATATCATGGTTTGAGGAGGTTGGTTGTTTTATCTAATTAAACTAATCATTAATTCTAAATACTTTGCGTGATAACTTATAATGATAAACGAAGTATTTAATTATCATGCACTACTCTCAGATTTGCTTCGTCCCAATCTTGTGCTTTGTCACACCTTGTGATGATTGTGTAATGTATTTCCTAAGTCATGAAACGAATACACGACCCGTCGTCTATTTATATTTCGTTAAGGCAAACGCACAAGTAGGTAGTTTGAGACTAGTACCATGGCTAGTTGTTCTAAAGTCGTTGTAACGCGCATAATCCATCATAAGAACTAGCAACATTAAAAGGATTACAATCTATGTTTCATGCAATCATAAGTAAATTCGATAATGGATCTAGCCTAGCATCTTCTTACTCCCCTTGTGCTTGGCCTTTGGTGTGAACATACACTAACAAAAACACACATCCTTTTATGTTTACACCATTATACTCTAACGAAACACGACAAGACTACGGACTCTACACTCATTCTGATTCTGAAGAAATTATGCATACAGAGCAGTGAGACAGCGGAAGATAGGGAGTTCGCGATTACTAAGCGTCGTACGTCACGAAAAAGCAGGTAAATCTATGGTTTGAGAGGTTGGTTTGTTTTAATCTGATTAACTACTAATTAATATCTAATCTACAGGTGATAACTTTTATGATAAGTAAATGTGTTTACCTAATCATGCACTACTACTCAGATTGCTACTCCTAGATCCGTTGCTTTGTCACACTTGTGATGATCTGTGTAAGTATTTCCTAGGTCATGAACGGAGTACACGAACCCGCCGTCTATTTAATATTCCTTTAAGGCAACGCACAAGTAAGGTAGTATAAAGACTATTACAAGGCCCCTAAGAGTATATTAAATGCATGTGAAATAACTTAAGAGGGATCAACCATATAGTAGGTAAGGTAGTATGAAGACTGTTACCGATAGTATCCTTTCTACACTACTCGCATTTCCCTAGACATATCAACAGCGATACAGACAAAAGCTGGTTTTCTAAAGCCTTACACGCACATTCATCAACAAGAAGAAACATCAAAATGATCTACAACTTAAGTTTCATGCAATCATAGATAAATACAAAGGAGGGATTTAGCCTCACATGTTATAAAGAAAGCAAGAAGACAAATCAATCAAACAACACATAGACATATTGAATGATTAATGATAAATAACCTTACTTGATTAAAACATGGATTCAAGGTAGTAAAATAGGGTTTTGCGGCCCTAAAAATGACCTATAAAGCTCCTAAAATGAATAGCATTCGTCTCCCTATTAAAGGGATAAATGAACTTTACTTGATTAAAACATGGATTAAAGACTATTACAATAGGGTTTTAAGGTCCTAAAGACGGCCTAAAAAGCTGCCAAACTCGACTATAAAAGTTAGGGTTCGTCTCTCAAAAGTTACACTAAAAACCATAAAATCAATTTTGTATATATAGGAAAAATGGCGCGACAGCGTCGTTTTGAAGTTGTGACGCCGTCGCCACGTAGAATCTTCTAGAGCCACTCTAAGTCGGCTACGTCCTAACACCGTCGCCAAATCTATGATGTCGTCATTATAAAAATTCTGACGTCGTCGCTTAGTAATCGCGACGCCGTCTCCACGCTCTGTATGCATAATTCTTCAAGATAAATGGTGTAGAGTCGTAGTCTTGTCTGTTTCTTCTCTAAATGAGCCCAAGTTACGTGTATTTCCTCCAAATGCCATCCAAGTGCTAAAAACATGAAAAAATGATTAAGCACATAATCTGAGCATATGTGCATAATTTAAGGGGTTAAATGATCCCGAAATAGTGTATAAAATGACATCTCATCAAATACCCCTACACTTGGGATTTGCTTGTCCTCAAGCAAATGGGCTTTTCTACCTAGACTATAGCAATATTGGAGGCATTTAACCTACTTTTTAAAAGTAGTTTACGACACAACATCCTAAACCTCGTAATTAAAAGCACATAAAGTATACACTAGCACCTAACATAAGTGTTTGGGATTCTCTCTTTCTATAATTATAACAACTATGGGAAATAGAAAATTAACACTCATTACCTGTCATAGCATATAAATTACCATAGGCTTGGTAAAGGATCAAACCTCAACCGCTAGGCGCAAGTATTAGTCATTACTATCAAAGAGGTCTTTAAAAAGGGTTGTAGGGTGTAGGTGTACGATAACATTAATGGAAACGGAAATGGATGAGATGCATTTGGGGAGTGACTTTTTGGGTGAATTCGGGGTGAAAGGGTTAGTTAATTATTTACACGAATACACGCTGGTTGGGTTGCTAAGCCAGAGAACTCAGAAAAAGATATACAAACTCTACAAAACTCTATATCAATCTCTTTTCTATTTCTTTTCTATATTTTTTAACATAATACATCGTAACTTGGGGTTTATAAATGCACCCCTACACTTGAGTTTTAGAACTCATAATTACAATTTAACTAATGACCCAAATTGAGGTGGATCAACATAACATGGAGATCATTTGACAAACTTATGGGGGTATTGACTTAAGTTTTCTTCCCCATTCGTCCGCGATATAAATACTACCATGAATCTCAATTGTCTTAAAACTGTATTTACAAATATAAGGACTTAGCAATCGTGTACTCAATAATTAACTTGGGTTAAAACAATAATATACTAAAAGTAAGTACATACAAGGTACGCTAAGGCGATTTGGGTGTAACAATTGGTTCAAGGGTTAAAAATGCTCTTCATTAATAGTTTGGATTAACAGAAAATTACGAGAACTGTGAAAATGATAAGCTCAGAGAGTTGTACTAGGGGAGTCTTACACTAAAAATAAGTGCGAAGCACGGGTGTGGGATAGTTATATGATCAATGTGACCATAATAACAATTACAGGTTTAAAACATGGGTTAATCCTAGTGCCTCTTATCTAGCAAATTCTAATACTCACTATGCGGTCTCGGGATGCATCACAAAAACAAGTTCTAGAATTTAATACACTACCGGTACACTCATATAATTTAATACTGATACCAATGTTCCAGAAAAGGCGACAAAGACCATATGTACACATCCGTAACGACAGAATAGACACATATGACTGCATTCAAACCTTAACTCGAACAAGCTAAAGGTATAAACTATCTTGGATATCGAAAATGGATACCCGAATTCCTATAGATCTAAAGGCGAACCTCACATTTTTGGGGTGGAATTCTGATTTTGTGTTAGTCATATAAACTCATATCCATGAGCACGCTATATTACTCGGTTTTCGTCGCTATGTGGTCAATTTAAAATTTTATGTTTTTGGTTTAAAATTACCTTTTATGCTATGTTTTGATATATTAACCATCATTTTAAGGACAAGAAAATGGAAATTGAAAGAATAGTTTCTAAGGCTTATTTCCCCTATACACTTAAGTTGAACATTGTCCTCAATGTTCTTTAAAAGTACACGTATGAACGAATAAAGGGAAAAGAAAACAAGTAAAAGAAATACTAGTTCTCCTCCCTAGTCTAGCCTCTATTATGGAGATTGATCATGCGATAACTGGTTAAATTCAGTTCTCAAGAAATCGTCTAATAAAACTTCCTAAGAATTCACAAGCTTCTTCTCGTCAAAGATAACTTGTTAAATCAAAGACACAAAGACAACTACACAAAGCGTTTAAAAAAATTTGGCAGGATAAAGATTATAAAACGAAACTTTCAGGGTTGACTCTTGCCCGAGGAGGGGGGCTCGCGGTCTGATTTTGCTAGGTTGGGGATGGTAATAGCTTACCAGTAAAAAGAGGATGAAAGTGATGATATAATCATAAAGTTTCTGACAGGTTTTAACAAAAAAATTACAAATTTTGATATTGCACATGTGATTTTCGAAATTAATAAGATAAATGTCATATTTTCACGTGGATAGGGCGTTTGACGTAGAATAAATCCTGACGTCTTTCTCCAGCCACTTGTGAAGGATTTCTTTGTTTTCTTGAAAAATTTCCTGCACACAATTTTATTAGTTATATTCTTTGTAAAATACTGCATAAAACCTGGGATTAATCATTACAATCATATGAATTTATAACTGACGCGAATGAATCATAAACAATTATTTTATATGTTTGAATTGGTTCTTTTTTTTATTAACGGATATACACCAAGCGTAAAATTGGCGGGATAATGATATATACAATGAAACTTTAGGGTTGACTCTATGAAAGCAGTAAAGATAGGATGAAAGTGATGATATAATCATAGGTTTTTGTAGGTTTACAAGAAAATAACAAGTTTTAGATATTGCACATTTTATTTTTCGAAAATAATAGAAAAATGTCAAATATTCACGTGGCTAGAGGCGTGACGCCGTCTCCAGCCACTGTGAAGATTTCCTCTTCATTTTCTTGGAAAAAAATTTGCACGCAATTTTATTAGTTATTACCTGTGTAAAATACTGCATAAAACCTGAGATTAATTATTACAATCATATGACTCGAAACTGACGCGAATTAATTTAAACAATTTATTTTATATGTTTGAATTGGTTCTTATAAACCGGATATTTTTCCCTACACCTATTTTATGCAAAATACCTATGATTGTCAATAAGACGAAGTTAAAAACAAAACAAAACATAATTGCAAAATAATTTAAACATAAAAGAATAAATGATAAAGAATTAAAACACAAGACACTCCTAAATGCGGGAAAAATAAATATTGGGTTGCCTCCAAAAAAGCGATTTTCTTTATTTATGAGTCTTGTAGCTAGACTCGAAGTCACACGTCCTTGCGTGACTTCTCCATTGCTCTTCCTCATATTCTTCGTTCTTATTATGCTTCTAATGGCTTTACATACGCTTTCATCATACTTGTACTCGGATCCTAAATTCAAGTTGTCCGAGTAGTGGGTTTTCTCATTATCATCATCATTGCCTCCTATTATGAACGGTGGTATCCTGTCGGTACTGACCCCCGTGAAATCAACGTTCTTGAACATTTCCATTTTGTAAGGCATTTTAAATATAAGCTTCTAATTATTATTTTCAAACGCAACCGTCCCTTCCTTCTTAACATAAATTAGCCTAATTTTTTTCACAAATGGCTTCCCAAACACTACCGCTCCCAGATCATGATCTATGATGCTTGTGGTATCTTCAAGTATAATAAAATCACATTCATATGTAAAATATCCGACGAAAACCTTTAAGCCCCTAACTCTCCCTACAAAATTGTAGATCTTCATAGGGTTCGACGGTTTCATTCTTGGTTCTAACCTACCACTCATGATCCATTATAGTGAAGCCTATACATCACATTAACTGGTGATGCTAAACAAAGTGTCCAATCATGCAAGAGAATTACACGTTATTCAAACTTTCGGTTCTGATCTTAGCATTTACCCAAGAAGGTTTGAGGTATTTCAAGAGCCATTCGTGATATCTTAACTCTTCTAAGCTGGGGAAGGAACCAAAGTATTCTACTTCCTCCTCTTCCTCCTCTTATCCTTCTTCGATCTCTTCCTCGAACTCATCTTCGGTTTCTTCCTCAACCTTTTCTTTCGCTTTAGCAATCATCTCATGATCGTTATACTCGGTTGCATTAGGCTTCACATTCTCCTCCTCCCTGACTTTATCTTCCTTGCGTAGGATGATGACTGAATTGACGAAATGGATGTGTTTTGGGGATGAGGGGTTCCAGTTTGTTTCTTCTAGGAACGCTTGAGACAAATATTTCAAGGAGAGTAATTTAGAAGGGATTTTGATTCCTTTACTTCGGAGTTCTTTCTTCTCGATCTGATCAGTGGATGCAGCATTTACATGGGCCTTGAGTCTCCTGTAGTGTCACGGGTGGAAGTATCATCAAAGCTTTTCGAAAAAGACTTTCCATAGAACATTAATTTTATTGATGAGAGTTGAGCTTCAAGGCTAGATAATCTCCTCTCTTGATGAGAGTCGAACTTACTCAGTGTTCTCTCAAGTTTTTCTTGGTAACTAGAGGAATAGGTGGAGAACGGTCCTTTTTGTGGGCTTGTGAATGATTGGGTTCGTTCCTAGTTAAAGTTTAGTTTGTCCTACCAAGTACTGAGTGTCGTGGGGACCACTGCAGATTTCACATAAAGAAGTGATTTTGTTTAATTGAACAAGTTGCTTGGGAGCAAGATGAGCTTCCATCAAGCGTTGGACTTGATTTTTGAGCTCGATGAGACGACGGTCGGATGTACTCGGGACATCTTGAGGCAAAGAGATTGCCTTGGCTGGCTTAGCGAAGTCTCTTGGGTCGTTCCAACTTGCGTTGTCATAGAGGGCGAGGTCCTCTAATAGTGCCCATGATTCTTTGGCATTTTTGTCACGAAGCTTATCATCGGCCGATTGATCGATGGTTTGTCTTGTGACAGGATTGACATGGTCATAGAAGATTTGGACTTGGAGCCAAAGATCGATGCCATGATGAGGGACTTTTTAAAGTAAGTCCTTGAAACGAGTCCATGCTTCAGAGAGAGACTCTCCTTGATGTTGTTGGAACATCAGGATGTCATTTCAGAGTTTTGCAGTCCTTCCCAGTGGAAAGAATTAAGCAAGGAAACAAGTAGTAAGATCCTCCCATGTGGAGATGGATCCTGCTGGAAGAAGTTCAAGCCAATTGCTAGCTTGATCGCGAACGGAAAATTGAAATAAACGCATGCGCGTTCTTTCCATGTTTGCAACATCAAGGTCAAGTGAGTCTACAAGTTTTAAGAAATCCTTAAGATGTTGGTTTAGATCCTCGGACCGAAGTCCGTGGAATGATCATCCATTTTGCACCAACCGGATGGTGTCGGATCGAAGAGGCGCCACATTGTTCCCTTCAAGGAGCTCAATGGTGTTCCTGTAACCCTCGTGGCTAGGTTAGGAGTAATCTCCAAGAGTAGAGATAGGATTTTCGTCTTCCATAGAGGTCAACGAAAATGGATTACGAAATAAATAACACAAAGAAAAGATAGACTAAAAGAAAGCTAATATACCAAAAATAAAAATCTCACTTGATAGGAATCAAGCAAGTAGACCTAAGTTAAACAATGGTTGAAACCTAACTATTCCCCACGCAGTGGTGCCAAAAAACTTGATGCGGTTGTCGTAAGACTTCACAAGAAGTTTTACAACTCCCTAGGCAGAGTATCTAACCGTTGTAGTATAGTATAGGCAAGAGTCGGGGGTTGTTATCGTTCTCTAGAAGAATAGGTTGGGAAGGCTCGATCAAGATCTAACAGAGGTCTACAGGGTTGAGAGAAGATTCTTTTTGTATTTTTATTTTATAGAAAGCAGGTAAAATCATGGTTTGAGAGGTTGGTTTGATTAAACTAATAATTAATAAAATAAATCTAAACTACTTTGGTGATAACTTATATGATAAACGAACGTATTTACTTAATCATGCACTACTCCTCAGATTGCTTCTCCTAATCCTGTTGCTTTGTCACACTTGTGATGATCTGTGTAAGTATTTCCTAAGTCATGAACGAATTACACGAACCCGCCGTCTACGTAATATTCCGTTAAGGCAACGCACAAGTAAGGTAGTATGAAGACTATTACAAGGCCCCTAAGAGTATATTAAATGCAATTGAAATATCTTAAGAGGGATCAACCATATTAGGGGTAAGGTAGTATGAAGACTGTTACCGATGGTATCCTTTCTACACACTCGCGTTTCCCTAGACGTCTATGCCAATTTAATATCTTATGGCTAGTTTTCTAAAGCCTAACGCGCACATCCATCACAAGAAGCAACATTAAAAGGATCTACAATCTAAGTTTTATGCAATCATAAGTAAATACTAAAGGATCTTGCCTAGCATATTATAAGAAAATAAAGAACATAAATCAATCAAACAATACATAGACATATTAAAAGATTAAAGGGATAAATGAACTTTACTTGATTAAACATGGATTAAAGACTGTTACAATAGGGTTTTGAGGCCCTAAAGATGGCCTAAAAACCTACCAAACTCGACTATAAAAGTTAGGGTTCGTCTCCCAAAAGTTACACAATAAAAACCCTAAAATCGGTTTTGTATATATAGGAAAAACGGCGCGACGACGTCGTGTTGAAGTCGTGACGCTGTCACCACGTAGAATCTTCTACAGCCACTTTAAGTCGGCTACGTCCTGACGCCGTCGCCAAATCCATGATGCCGTCATTATAAAAATCCTGACGCCGTCGCTTAGTAATCGCGACGCCGTTTCCACGCTCTGTATGTACAATTCTTCAAGATAAATGGTGTAGAGTCGTAGGCTTGTCCGTTTCTTCTCCAAATGAGCTCAAGTCACGTGTATTTCCTCCAAATGTCATCCAAGTGCTAAAAATAAGAAAACAAACGATTAAACACATAATCTGGGCATATTTGCATGATTTAGAGGGTTAAATAACCTCAAAATAGTGTACAAAATGACACATCGTCAACTATAAAACGGTCCTCACGGAACTAGAGGTTAACGTTACCGAAACTGACAAATGACAAAAACATTATTCGTCTATATCTGTTGTTTATCACTAACATTCAAATGCATGTTAAGACGATGGAGTAACGCCCTCATTCCAGCAGCATCATATTCATCATCACATGCTCATGCTCAAACTACAAAGACATACTATAAGCATCAAGATTTAAGAATCAAGAAAGCTTAAGTTCAAACAAAGACAAAGACTTCTGTAACTATGATATTCAAGATCTTCCTTAAAGATATCAAGATTATTAAGAAAATGATTGTCAAGGGAGATTGACTGCAAGCTTTCAAGATGCTGCAAAGTATGAGCATGTCGGTCAAGAAACAAAATCGCAAGATGGCAAAGATCTCAAGAAGAAAGTTTTAAAGATCTCGGAATCAAAGACAAAGTCAAAAGACAATGACAAAGGCTCAAGATCAAAGATCACACAACATGAAGGAACGAGCCTACAACAAAGATAACGACAAATACCACAAGAGCTTAACGACAAAGCAATCTCAATGACCTCGCTACGGAGGAGATTGTTGGCCTCAAAATATTGAATTGAACAAGGAATCTCGGTCATTCATTTAGGAAGTCATTGGTCATTATTTCATATATGTTGTAATAGGCTAGTAAAGGGTATCGTGCTCGTTTATTAAGCTAACCTTGTAAGCGTTACGGGATTTAAGCCCAACCAAAACTCGAGCCCGGCCCATGGTAATTAATCTAGGCGTCACTAGATGCATATATATACCCTCCCTAGCTTGTTAGGGAGGGGTTGGTTGTTCACTTTGTAATATTAGGCTTTGGATAATCCACCTCTTAGTTCTGTGTTATTTTCTTTCTTTATCTCACTAAAGTTCTTCTCATCTCCTTCCTTTATTTCTTAGATGATTCGTGTATGTATGTGATGGTGAAGTGATTTATTTGTCCTACACGATGTTTTTTACAAAATTTGAATCCGCGAAAACCCACTAATTCTGTCCCTGAATACACAACTTAAGAAGACAATACGTAGTACAAATTATTGTAGAAACAAGTTTTGATTAAAATCAGGAATTAATTCTGAAGTAGAAAATGAAACTATTCAATGAATTAATTGGTGATGTGTGTTAATTTAGAAAATAACTTAAATAAGATTTTTAGTTTTTTTTTTAAACGGCGAATTAAACAACCTACACCACCTATCTCATAAATTCTATCTTACATGTCTCTAACGAGACTTAAACCTTCAATCAAAAAGTAGTTTAGTAATTTTACCGTGAACTTAACATGGACTTCATGCTTTATGTGATACCATGTTTTTAACAACTTAATATGGACTTCATACTTTCTGTTTTATAGTTTTATAAACAAAAATATAAAAGAAAAATTAATAAGCAAAGGATATTATAATCAAATTAAAAGGGGTTAATTGCCTAAAAATATATTTTGCTTGCCACCTTTTGTCGTTGTGTGTATAATACTATTTTTTGTCATTGTGACACCAAACTTTTAAATTCGTGCTATTGTGTGTATATTGTGACCATTTTACCCTCACTTTTCTCAAATTTCAAAGGGTAAAATGGTCATTTTACATGCAAAAATAACCACAAAATACACACAATAGCATGAATTCAAAAGTTTGATGTCACAATGACAAAAAAATAATACTTTACACACAATGACAAAAAGTGCTAAGTATAATACATTTTTAGACAATTAACCCAATTAAAAAGGTACTAATATCTCATCCCTTATTAAATATAGAATTAAAACTCAACTATGATTAACCACGTATGAAGTGAAAATATAAATTTGGGATAGGTTATATAGAGAAAAGTTTTATGTAGAACACAATCTAATCAAAGAACAATCCACTTCATCTTAATCATCCATTTTATTTCCATCTAATGGTTTAGATTAATTATTATTTTAATTTAATTAAAAAATTCACTTTCATCCTATTTTTTTAAAATTAAATATCTCACAAACCGTTAATCGTTACGCAAAACGAAACATACCATACCATTGCGAACGAGAATTAAAATCCAATCTTTTCAATCAGAGGGGACAACTTCTCATATACTTACCCCCCGAAAGAACTTTTTTTTTTTTTTCGATTTATTTTTATTTTTCAATCCAACGTTCTGAAAAAAAATCACATGTGCTATTACGAAATCACATTTGAAAAATATTGAATACAAAAATTCCCAAACAAGTCGAAATAATTTTTTCAGACGTTAGTGAAAAAAAAAAAATTCGAAAAAAAAAAGTTTCTCGAAAGTAATATAGAAAATTAGCCCCCTATAGAAACAGATAAAAAGAAATCACTCGACCCCCCGTCGGGGCGGTGTAATTTTTTTTTTTTTCGTTTGAACGTAAATTTAATTATTACCATCGCGAAAAAGAGAATTATAATTATCTTTTTTCCTAATTAGAAACGGGCCACTTTTTCATAATACTTTTCGACGGAAACTTTTTTTTTATTTAATATTCCGTCCCAGAAACAAAAAAATCAACACGTGATTCGAAAAATCTACATGTGATTTTCTTAACCATTAAAAATCATACGTAAAAGAATATTGTAAATTCCATCAATGCGAATTTTTTAAACATGAAATTTATGAAAATTTCACACCCGTTGATTTTAAAAACATTTAAAAAAAATCATAAAGTTGAATTTGTAAAAATCCACAAATCGAATTTCATGAAACAGCCACATGGGAAAATTTATTAAAAACAACAAAATCACCAAGTGATTTATACAAATCACGTGTTAAATTTTTTTTTTTTTGCGGAAAATTTTAACACTAAAAAAGTTTTTGTTACAAATGGTCAAAGGGAACAATCGAATTATTTTTTTTAAGTTACCGTCGGAAAAAATCCACATGTGATTTTAAAAAAAAATTGAAAATCCCCATGTTGATTGTGGCTACATAATCACATGTGATTTTAAATTTCAGAAACGTGAATTGGAAAAACAAAATTTCGAAAAAAGAGTTTTCCGAACGACAAGTAAAAAATGAAGTTATGGCACTCTAAAAGAAAAGATAAAAAAAAATACTCCTTCGCGAATACAATTATTCCCGAACGAACTTTTTTTCCCGATTTTTTTTCCAATCACCATCCCGAAAAAAAATCCGCGATGGTGAGTTTGATGAATACACATCCCATGTGAAAAAAATTTTTTTCAGACGTTTAATTCTGGAAAAAAAATTATGTTCGAAAACAAATAGTTCCCCCCCGTCCGAAAAGTATATAGAAGTTGCCCCCCTTTATAAAAAGATAAAAAAAAAATAGAACTACCCCCCAATCACACCACTCGTCGCGATACCCTTTTTTCGAACGATCCCTATTTTTTTCTCATTTTTTCTTGTTTCCAATCCACGTCACTGAAGAAAAGATCTTTTTTTCCCATTTTTTTTCAGTCACGTCTGAAAAAATCACATGTGATTTAATAAAATCACATGTGATTGTGATACAAATCACATGTGATTTTTTCAGACGTGATTGAAAAAAAAATCGAAAAAAGTTCGTCAAAAGTATATAGAAGTGCCCCTATATAGAAAGATAAAAAAATACTCGTCGCGATGGTGTATTTTTGTTCGTTTAACGATTTATCGTTTGCTAGATATTTGAGTTTTAAGAAAAATGTGGGAAAGTGAGTTTTTTTATTATGATGAAAAAATAAGTGGTTAGGATTCACCCATTTATTCTTTAAGATGACCATGTTCTTTATGGATCTCACCTCAGGTTATATATACCTCCTAAAAAGTCATTCGTATCCCACATGTTTTTTCGGTTTTTTTATTATTTTTTTTATTTTTATAATTTTGTTTATATTATAAAACTGTGAAACTGAAAGTGCGGAATAAAAATTATAAAGTTTAACAAGTCAAAAGTATGAAACAGACAAAAATACGAAACTGAAACTGATAAAAGACTGTGTTGCACTATAAACTGAGAGAAAACAAACATGTTTTGTACCGTTTTGTACTTTTTGACGGATTAGAGATGTTACCAATAGTAGCACCCTATAAATTTTGCTGCTAGTGTTTTCTAAATTCTAGATATTTTCTGCTGCTAAAAAAGAAATATAAAATAGAAACAGTAGCACAAGTTAGAAGACATGTAATCATGTGCGTATTATTTTTAATGTTTTGCACTGTTAGTATTTCTAAAAAAATTAAAAAACTACTAACATTTCACCACTTAAACCGGTAATCTTGTGGTGTGCTAAAATACTTGTAAACATATCCAACAAACAAACAAGGACAAAAACAACAATCTTAGTGAGGAAGGTTTGGACCCACAAAGCATTTTGACAGCAACAATGGCGGGAGGTATTATCAGTATTGACTCGGTGACTCACTGATTTGACTCGGTCTTTCTACTTTTAACGTATCATCAGTCTTGTCACACTCCTGTTTTATTGCCCAGACTTCAAACCCACTCCCACTCTCACGCGCTAACTCTTTTCTATATTTCTCTCTATTTTAATATATGATTTTTGCCAATTTATGGTCATTGGGCATAGATTAGTTTATTTATAAAAAGAATGTTTTAATTTATTTAATGCATTGTAAATTATATTAGTAATTTACAAGTTTATTTAATGTGTATTTAATGCATTTTTTAATAAATTAAGAAAGTTTATGTTTATTAACTACACCTTAAACTCTGCTTAATGAGCAAAGGTTAGCAAAACCCTTAATATATACTCGATAAATATTTTTTACACTCAGATAATACATTTTCCGTCTCAGTTTATTGAGTAAATTGCAAAAATGGTCCTTGTGGTTTGGTCAAATTACAGATTTGGTCCGTCGAATTTTGAAATTGCAAAACAGTCCGTATTTTGAAGGTTTGCTTCCTCTTATGGTC